>SNQN01004164.1:15289-31336 GCA_008642245.1 Bassia scoparia
AAAGATTTGTTTTTCGTAATTTTTCTTTTTAAAAGGTTTGTTTTGACAAAAAATAGCTTATCATATTACCTTATTCTCAATAACATTTTCCTCAATTGAGAAATTAGTTACACTTTTGAATATGCTGAGCATAATGTAGTCATTTCCTATATCAATGCTTACTGAATTAAGCTTAATTAAATTTCTAGTACTGTTTTAGACGTCATTTTCTTAAAATAATGAATGAATGACATGAGCTATAATTATGGTTGTTTTAGAAAAGTTTTTAATTTTCAACGAGAGTAATGATATGTGATATTCAACGTGTGAGTTGTGAGTGAGAGTGATGAGATTCTCAAAAAAATTAGAGGAAGACAAACAATCACTATGCTCAACATTATCTATTTGATTCTCATGCTTTTGTGCATTTTTTTGGTGAATGAACAAGATATGTAAATGTATTGGGATAGAGCATTTGAACTTGTAGCATCTGGTTACGGACTTACGATTCATATAGAAGATGGAAGAGGATTAATGACGACGAAGAGAGTAATGAATAACAATGTCTGTAGTGCACAATATAATGAATGAGTAGCCACTAGTGATGAAACAATGTTTTTTGGTGAGGGCCCTGCTATTTATAACATTATTTTTCAGTTAAGATTGGATTGGCTTCCAGGCTTTATTAGAGATCTCATAGAGAAAGAAGGAACATGGTAAAATTAGGAGTTGGAACTTCGGAGAGGTGCGTAATCCCGTGTCGGAACATGTGTCGAACATTGGTCAAGAGTTAAAGAACGTAATATAAGCACAATTGAGGCAAATTCTAGGTTATTGAAAGTTTAGTGTGGTTTACACAAGGATTAGAGTTGACTGATTTTCTATCACTTTGATGTTGATTAGTTGCAATCACGCACTCAAACAACGTCACAAAGCTACGCCACATAGTCATTTGAAGCGTCATGGCATGGGTTGCGTTCGAATTTTTATTTTCGTGTTTTATAGAGTTATAAGTGCAGGGATTAAATCAATTACAAAATCTCTTGGAAAGTTGGACAATCTGGAGTGAGCTCAAGTCATCGATTCATGAGGGTATGGCCTATGGGTAGGCGTTAATTATTGTCTAATTTTTAATCACAAATGAGTCGATGACACCGTCTATGAAACGAGAAAGGAAAATGAAGATTATCCTTGTAACAATATAACAGAATTTTTTCAACCTGTAACATATTCAATGAATGAACTGTTTCTTTAAACTTACATTTTCATGTTCTCTCATTCAATTCATGTCCATTCATTCGATTTTCTTCCTAATTTCTTTTTAATCAATAAACTTCATTTATTTAATTCAGTTAGATTATTTCATTCAAGACGCATGCCATAAAACGGGTAACTTTTTGTGTATATAAAACTAATAAATTATATTCTTACACCAAATAAACAAAAAGATTTTAGATTATTGTATGGAAACTATGGAATGGATGTAGTAGGGACACAACCCAACTACGTCCAAAGACAACATAATATCTAGTCGCGCAGCTTGCCAAGAGTGGTTATGAAAATTACTTTTACTTTGCTTTCAATAGTTTTTGACATACAAATTCATGAGTAGTATAGATGTATCACAAGGGTGAGGATAAGATGGTCTAATAACACACGGTCAAAAAGAATAAATGTGGGTTTCACACCTTTAAAATTGTAAGAAAATAGGTGAAAAAAGATATGTGTGGGTAATTTTATGCGGGTCAATTTTCGTGGATTAACTGTCGCATATGTTATCAAAGTTGTATTGAATAATCTAAAGGTGTCTATATTATTAGAAGACTGTTGTTATGTTAATTATTATTATGTCAAGTGTGTGATTGACCCATATCTCACACTTGTGATTTCTCTATCATCCCCACAAATTCATCCCAATCTTATATATATATTAGAAGTTATAGATACTATAATAAAAAATATTAAAAATAGTATATATAGTAATAATATATATATTAATATATATTATTAATATTATCATATATAGTATATTAATATATAATAGAATAAAGAGAGGAGTCAAATAAATTCACATACCAATATATTTTAATTTATAGATTATAATATTAAAAATTGCAAAAGATATACGTATACTGAAGCGTTAAGAAAGATCAAAATATATTGTAAAAGAAAATGCGATTAAATATTTGTTAATTATTCATTTTAGAATATTTTAACGAAAAGTCATTAATTTATATAATGACATTTTACTAGACATAGCCAAAATCCCTCACTTCATGACAAAGGTTGAGATGCATGTGAATGACGTTTATTGAATTTCTACTAAAATCCAAAGTATTTCCTTTTCTTTTTTTGGTAAAAATTTATGTGATTATATTGTTACTCGATAAGGAGAAGTAATTGTTCAAGATAAATTTATTTTGTAGAAATGTAATAATGGCATTATGGCAATGTAAGAGTTGAAGACAATGATTCTAACGAGTGGACAAACTTCATTTTCAAGAATGTGTAATGTGTAGATATTTTTTGCTTTAATAATTAGCTCACAAGGAAAAAGGGTTTTTTTGCTTTTTGCAATGTTTGTTTGATCATTAAATTGTTGTCAACCCTCGTTAGACATCTCACTTCTTTGCAAAATATCGGACATTGCTAACGACTTATCCGTGGGGTTGACATCTATTGATAGACGTTAAATTAATATTATTTTAATCCAAGTAACGATCTATTTTCAATGTCTTTTAACAATACTATAGTTAGTAATAGGTAGTCAATCGAGGATATCTGGATAGTTTAAATTTTTTCTCCAAAATATCTTATTTGTAAATGAGGTGCGTTTTACTTGATAGTGAAGAAGGTTTTGTAATTTGCCCACATGAGTTAGGGATGCAAGCGGGGCGGTTTTATATCCATACCCGTAATCTTCAAGGTCATTGGGCGGGGATGGGTCTAGTTGAAATAGGGTGTGGGGCGGGATATGACGGTATAGAAATGCTCGATACTCCACGTGGGGGAAATGGGGCTGGGTTTGTAGGTTTATATCTAACACGACATCCGCTCATGTAATATGTTACAAATTACAATTGTATAGTTTTGTTATAAATTTCGTGCACGTTGTATTAAAATGTATGTACAGTTTGGTAATTCCTGTGTATGGCTAACTTGTTGTTGGATACTTTTTTATGTATGAGTTATGGGATTATGGGTTGGTGCTTAGTTATTTTATGATTTGATGGAGTTCTTAACAATTTTATTCTACTATTGATCATCTTGCAGTTCTTTCTGGTTTTTACGCTATTTTGCACAGCTCGGCAGATGAGGCTATTAAGGCGGGGTTTAAAGAGGGTGAGTTGGGCGGGAAGAATGGGTGATTGACGGGGATGTTGAGTACATGACCCATGCTGGGGAGAGGAAGGGAAAAAATTGTACCGACGCAGGGATGGAGGATGGGATGAGTATTAATTAGTGATGAGAATGGGGATGAGTAATCGCATACTCGCTCGCGCTTACGCCGACTAATCTGTTTGCATCCCTAACATGAGACTCTAGTTAACACTATAAATCTACACTTTATGCTGTTTCATAGCAAAATAATATGCGATACTAATTACGGAGTTAGATATGCACAAACAAAATTACGGAGGTGTGCGTCGTCTATATAGAATAGATGCAATGGGGGACATGGTGTACCCTGAAAATGATAATTATTTGCCTTTTATAAGATGGTTGAAGATAATTAAATTTTAAAGTTCCTTTAATATTCACTTCTCAACTTTAAATTTCAAATAAAAGAAAATTTAAAAGTTAACAAATACAAACTACTACTAAATGTTAAAACTTTCAACGGTAAAAAAAATATGTTGAAAAATAACTAATATATTATAAACATTATAAATTTAAGAGCGTCAAATATTAATATAGATTAGTGAAAATCTCTAGTTTAAGCACGCATAGAGTACCAAAAACTAGTAATACTAAAGGGAAAAGACAAGAGGGATATGTGTCACCTCCCTGATTAAAACTTTACACCTCCTCATCAACGTTTTTTCCCCCCCTTAATCAATCTAATATAATCCACTTTATAAAATTAAAATATATTTATACTAAATCCTAGAAGTTCTGCTATAAATTATAATTATTTATAAATTGAAATATCATCATATAATTACCATTCAATCTATTTAATTTAAATAAAACTTTTGTCAAATACGTTCTTTATTGTATATCATGAATACTATATAACTCTGTACTAATAATAATAATTTATAAATAACATACAACAATTGTAATTAATTTATTAGTAGTAGTACAGACAAAAATTGAATCAAAAGGTATTTGAACATAATTGATCTTATAATTTTTTCTCGTAAATTTACAATTTTTTATTTTTTTGCATTTTTTTGTATGATTAGAAAAATTGTACTCGATTTACGTGAACATCATATTATTAACGGGTCACAGACATCGCTCGTAATTTAAGACTATCTAACAAACTCTGATGTTTCAATCAACATGGAAGAATTTAACATTTTAAACATTAGACATTTTCTTTTTGATGGCAGTGGAGTATGCCAATTGCCACGCCACTACAATCATACAAGAGACGCAGTAGAAGACGCAAACAAAGTAATCCTATCTCATTTCAATAGACAACACATCAATCAACGTCCAATAAATGCTCAATTCTTATTACTTCACGTGAATAATGTGATCTCGATCCTCAATTTTTTAGAACTTATTTTTGCACTCCATTAATAATTCGTAATTTAATTTAGTGATAGTTCTTAGAGATTCGCAAATTTTAACACGAAAAAAATGATCGTTAAATTGAAGTCAAATTTGTTAGTGGAGTAAGGTGTAACCTTAACTTTCAAATATCCTTAATTTCAATTCTATAGAATGTGTTGCTGTAAATAGGCAGGTTACGACTGATATTGTAGCAAGTATTCTCGTAGAAGAATTCACATAATATATGATTATTTCGTATTAATTAGATAATCTATCAATTTTATTTAGGCCATCAAATCGCACATTTTTTTATTAAGGTCTCATTCAGTCAATTGACCACCTAATCGACGATTGACTTTAGTATTTTAATTGACTATGTAATAAGTACTATATCCAATAGGGGTAAGAAAACTGTTAAAACATGTAAAAATAGGGATGATTAGAGAGTTTACCCAAAAATATATGCATAAATAATTTTACCAACTTCAACATTTGTATGTAAGTATGTTATCCTTTTTAGGTGATTTAACTTTGTGATAATTTTCCGGAAAATACACGACGAGACGAGTAAAACAAAAATAGATGTAACTATATTTTTTGTTTACATGTATAACTTAAAGTAGTCAAAGTTTATAAGTGATAGTGTCATTTGTCAACATGTAGCAATTATTTACTATTGGAATGAGAAAATTTTGCAGCTGAGAGGGCTATCATTATCATTGTTTATGATAAGAACTCCATTTTTTCTTTGCTTCTTTAGTTTTTTTTTGTTTTTTTACGTCAATAATAATCCCCTTGTTTC
This sequence comes from Bassia scoparia, assembly GCA_008642245.1. Lineage (NCBI taxonomy): Eukaryota > Viridiplantae > Streptophyta > Magnoliopsida > Caryophyllales > Amaranthaceae > Bassia > Bassia scoparia. The sequence goes on from SNQN01004164.1 coordinate 20,796, forward strand.
CTCTCTTTATGAGAGAATTATTCTCAATATAACTGTGTTTTCTTCTCATACTCATTTTTGCGAGAGTTTAAGGGGTTTTTTTCCCTTATGAGATTGTATAACATATATTTTTTGTATTTAAATTTTAATTTGAAAGAATAGATTTCCTGAATAATGTAAAAGTTTTATATTATTGGGGCAATTGGCATCGAATTGGAGGAGTTTCAAAGAATTGCGATCTACAGATCATCGAGTACATGCATTTTCTTTTCAAAACTATGTGTAAGGGATGGACTCGCAACAAAAGATTGTAATACTTCAACAAAACAATCAACGACTGCATTTCATCAAAATAGTTTCTTCATCAAACACTTTCAACTTGTTTTTTTCAATATTAATTTGCATCGTTTTTTGTCCAAACTTTGTCGTTTTGGCAAAATAGTGGCTTAAAGAACAATTTAAAGTCTTTTAAGCAGCCATACATGAGTCAACAAAACCAACAAACCTTCAATCAATTGCAAGGAACTCCTAATCTTGTGGAAAAACCTTTCTATAACTAACATCTTTACATTTTTTTTATACACAAAAAAAAAAAAAAGAAACAAAAAACTTTCACTGCAATATTAATGAAAAAATGTGATTACATGGATTTACAAGTCAAAAGTCATTAGCGGAAATGAACTTAATGGGTTATCTACTCCTACATCTTTCTTTGGAATAAATTAGATTAAGGGTTGAATGTGAGTCTTTCTTCGCACAATTGCACTGTGGCATGCAATTGGCTACTCTTTTTCTCTGATTTGCTTCTTCTAAAAAGTGAAGGACAAGGCAGCACTTGCGCTGAACTAATTTTACCTAATAATGTACATTTAACTAGGGTTTCAACTATTGGCTATCAATAGAATCTCTGCTTGCTTGAATCTCCGCCTTTATACACCAACTTATACGTGGGAAGTTTTGTGGACTGCTGTTCTGTCGGATTTCCTCCGTCATTGTCTTCTTTTTCGCGGCGGCTTTTTGGGGCTCCTTTCTTCGCTTGTAAATGTAGCTGAACCTCTTCTGTGTGATTAGGCTGATGTTTTCCTGCAATTGAAGGCCAAGCCAGAGTATGGATTTTTTTAAATGTTAGAAACCCGATCTAAAGAAAAAAGATGCAAATCAATCAACTTAATTGAAATAGTCTTCTGTCTTTCTGACACTAAATAAACTAAGTGGAGCTTCATTCAGCTTACCTGAAGGTGACAGCTAACTAATTTAGCTAATCTAAACTTCGTATTATTTTCATTGAACTTTTTTAAGATAAAGATGAAGATTCCTTTTCAGGACAGCCTTCTCTCACCCTCACTACTGGTTTGTCTATAAAAAGAAAGTTTTCACAAGTATGACAAATGTGGTCACTTTTCACTAACTTCAGAAAAATCCAGCCTAATCACTAAGCAGGGAAAATAAAACAACAAACAAATTTTCCGTAGTCGAGGACAATTACATTCCTCCTCACACCTCTTTTGTCCCCACTCCATCCCGCTCCTTCTTTCCTTCTACCATAAAAAAAATGAAGTTTAAAAATTTAATCTCCTCTTACACACTTCCAAAGAATATATAAACCAATCAAATTGGTTTCCAAACCACAATTTTACAACCAGCAGGGGGTTCTTCACAGAAGAGCTGCAATGAAGACACAGGTTAGTAAGTTGGATGTCTTTGGAAATGTCACAAGGTTACTCAGAAAGAAGGTTTCTAAACCCAAAAAGCCTATTATTTCTGAATAGTCGTTACACTTCTTTCGTCGTGCTGATTAAATGGTATTAGGGCAAGTGATTTAGTGTTGTGGGGTAAAAAATAAAATGAGATTAAGGACAGCGGTTGTAAGGACACTAGTTAGAAAGGTGCATTGTAAATTCACACAGTAAGAAATTAAAAGTGAAATAAATATAAGTGTAGGTAAATTGTGAACATCCTTATTAGGAAAGTATTAGTTGAGCGAGCTTTCTGAAACGGATGATTTTTTATAATGCTTCAAGTGTTGGAAAGGGGCAAAAGGAGATCAAAGCTATATTCAACTAATTGTATAGAACGAGTAAAGCAAGTCTTCTATTATAGTGAACAGTGAAAAAATAAACCCCAAAAGTAATGGGTCCCCTGCACAATGTAAGTTATGTAAGACCATCTCAACAAGATCTTGCTTGTGGAAAATGTTTAACCAGGAATTAGCACATTGAGAATGTGATAGCTAACAAGGATTTGACTTTATTATAACGTCAATAATAATCCATCAAGGGGAATAGATTTAACTGATTCATCTCAAAAGCCAAGAAAAATCGATGAAATCCAGAGTTTCAAGAATACTTACCAGTCTGGGTCCATTGACAAGGAATTCTACAACACAAACAGAAGAAGATGTGTCCTCAGGTAAATGAACACGATAGAGAAAAGTCCTCTATACATGCCGATTTAAGAGCAATAGGTAATTATGATAACAATGAACACAAATAATGTTCAGAACTTCAGAAGTAACTTCTGAAAACCTGTAGGCCTGAGCTATGCCAATACTGGATGATGAGTATATGAGTAATATGACTATATGCCTGTAACCATAGGGCTGAGTACCTGCTGGAGCTATCTTCTTGAGAATTTTCTGGGAACATTGTTTTCCCTGGAAAAACAATGGAATATCCAATAATTCTCTTCTTAAGGTGCTGCATATCGCAAAACAAATGAAGAAACCAGTACACTGAGCGAGCTATAGCTGCAAAAATAGCCTTAACACCCATGCAAACAAGCATCTGCAGAAAAGAGAACAATTACCTCGTAGATATTGAAAAGTAATAGGAAAAAACAACTATTGCTGACTTAAAAAAATCCGGGCCAACAGGGCAAGTGCCTCAAAGCAAGCTTAACCTAAAGCATGTCACGCAAATTTCCCAACAACATATTGGAAAGTAAAGACAGTCATTACCTTTCTAGTTCGTCCACAAGAATCCGGCACTATACCTCGGCGGATACTTGAACGTGAGCTACAAGTGGCATTTCTGCACTTTCTGACCATGAATCTGAAAGCAAAACAAAAGCATCATTCTCAAATGATATGCAATTATTCAAATGTAATTTAGGATATGTAACGCTTAACACGAACATTAAGTAAACCACCAAAATCGATACTGATGGTGGGAACACAACTAGCTCCTCCCCACTAACCAAACTATGACTAGAATCCATGAAATCAAGTCTTCCTGAATTTTGACCTATAAGGAAAGCATAATCATCAGAGAGTATAAAACTATAAGAACAAGATTCCCGTATAAAGCACAGCTTGTTGATGTTATTCCCATAATCAACTAATATAGTTGTTCTTATACTTAATGATACATCGCCCCTAATTTAATTAGGCTAATGCATTACCTTATTTTGCCTAGGAGTTTGTGCCACTAAATATGTTAACATTGAAAAAACGGAGGAAGTATATATATGCAAGATTGGCCCGTGTTATAGAGGTACGTTGCATGAAAAAGTTATTAAGCATATATGTTTAATGGTCCTACAGCTGGCTAGCGCCCCTAGGTAGGCAAGCACCAAGGCCATATAATACTTCATGCTCACTCGACAGATTTTCAATATAAGGTAGAAGACTCTTGCATAATTTCATTACTGCGTAACAAATTTACATAAAATAAATGAGAGTGTGTATTATGGATAATATCATCTATAATCTTTATTAACTTTGTTTATATTTGCATTTTATTTCACTTTTTAAAAAGTATATCTTGAATGTTAAAGTTAGAAATAGTCTAAATTTCGTACTAAATTGCATGCACCTCATAAATACTTATTGTTAACTTTTATTTGTTGTTATATTATCTTATGATATAAACTGATTAACCATAAAAGTTTTTGGGATTGTCATTAGTTTTCAAATTATATCTGATAAAATTTCAATTAAATTTTACATCACATATTTTCCTTTAATATATCCTGTGTTAGGGCCCATATATATATTATTTGCCTCAGGCCAAACATTATTCAAGAACCCCCCTGAATGGACATGCATGAAGACGACTTTTGTATTCAACCAAAGTCAAAATGAAAGTACCCATAATGTTAAGTTATAAAAGCAGAAGAAAGCATAAATTAAATTCAATACGTGTAAGTTACTACAAAAATGACAGCAGCGCAAGATATGAAGGACTGGATGATACAGAAACTTAGGGGGATAAATTTAACAAGGAAGAAGCTCACCAGAATTGTAAACAATATCAGCAACTAGATTCCTTCCAGTGTGGGGCTCAATTATAGGTCAAAGCACTCGCGGAAAACATTTAGAACTTGAGACACCTGAATGAGAGGATGTAATTCGTTATTGTGTACCATTACAAATTTCTTCTAGATTTGTAACTGTCCAGTTAACCTTCGACTGCAGTTGGATTTGAAATTTGCAGAGTTCATGTAGACGAGCAATATCTAGCAGCCCAAAAATTATAATTCAATTAGATGGTAGAAAAGTAAAACAAAACACTTTGCAGAATGACAAGAGGAAGAGAACCAAAAAAGTTGAAAGATTACAGAATACTTCATGCAGCAACATTCAAAGAACTGCGAAAGAATGAGAGATTCACTGATTGACTAATTCCAACGACTTGTACTGAAAAGATGTAATTTTATTTCATCTTTGGAGATGTTCAGTTGATGTGCCAATGGGCCAATAATCATTTCAAACTCTGAACAAATCCATATAGATCATTTTTCCTTTACTATTCTAAACAACAATTCAACACAGGTTACAAATTAGACGTGTAAAAAGGTACATTATGAAAAAAAAAAATACCTCAAAACAGCTTCTGCTGCAAAACTTATCAACAACGTGGAGTCTTCTGAGACACGCTTCCTACTTTTTTTAAGCAAGCCGAATGATCTACAAAGCAGATGTTATATAGATGAAGAAACAAAAATTAAGCTACACACTATGGATAACAAAGATTTAGTAAAAACTTAGGAGGAAACACACATCGACGACTACACTGGTAACACACTTGAGTGAAAGGACTGGTCATCATAAGCAGAATGTTCCAAGCCACATAAGCACATTGACAAGATGGCATAATGATTCCCCAACAGGTTTCTAACAAACGTCACAATAACAAGTTGTATCAGTGATTTCTGCTGCATTGAATTTGAAGGCAGAATAACTAAAGCAGAGGAAAGTATAACACTATAACTGAATATATCACAACCTAATAGCCATAATAAGAGGTTTCTAAGATAGAAAATAAAACTTTAACCAGCCCTACCAGAGTAAGCATTTATGGCCACCACAATGGTCGTGCACTTCACAAACAAGCATATTATGATTCCAACCATCCCAACCCCTAGATATAGATTATTATACATTATAAGGAGATAGAACAAATAATTTACACTGATAATGTCAAAAACAATTGGTTTTTCTTTTATGTTAAACAACTTCAGCAGTAGTCACCATTAAAAGCAGAAATTGTTCAAACAAATGTTATAATTATTCCATGGTCCGGACCAATGCGACCATCACTCAAAATGCGGTAAATATCTAAATGTAGGAGGTTGGAGCATTAGCTTGGTCATTCCTCGGGATAGAGTGATTGCACACCATTTAATTGACAGAAAAGGCCACAATCTGGTAGAAGAGTCCTGATAAAAAGCAGATCAAGGCCCCAAATGTATACACAAAGGAACAAGTTTTCTTCGATGCACAAATGCAACGCACTCATATAATTTACTCTTTTAATGGGCTACTACTGCTGAAGTTGTCTTAACATAAAAGAAAACACCAATTGTTTTTGACATTATCAGTGTAATTTATTTGTTCTATCTGCCTTATAATGTATAATAATCTATATCTAGGGGTTGGGATGGTTGAATCATAATATGCTTGTTTYGTGKAAGTGCAACGACCATTGTGGTGGYCATAAATGTCTTACYCTGGTAGGGGCTGGTTAAAGTTTTATTTTCTATCTTGAGAAACCTCTTATTATGGCTATTAGGTTGTTGATATATTCAGTTATAGTGTTTATACTTTCCTCTGCTTTAGTTATTTACTGCCTTCRAATTCAATGCAGCAAGAAATCACTGATACTAACTTGTTATTGTGATCGTTTCAGGAAACTCCTGTTGGGGAATCATTATGTCCATCTTGTCAATGTGGCTTATGTGGCTTGGAACATTCTGCTTATGATGACCAGTCCTTCACTCAAGTGTGTTACCAGTGTAGTCGTCGATGTGTGTTTCCTCCTAAGTTTTTTACAAATCTTTGTTATCCATAGTGTGTAGCTTAATTTTTGTTTCTTCATCTTATATAACATCTGCTTTGTAGATCATTCGGCTTGCTTAAAAAAAGTAGGAAGCTGTGTCTCAGAAGACTCCACTGTTGTTGATAAGTTTTGCAGCAGAAGCTGTTTTGAGGTATTTTTTTTTTCTTTTCATAATGTACCTTTTTACACGTCTAATTTGTAACCTGTGTGAATTGTTGTTTAAGATAGTAAAGGGAAAATGATCTTTATGGGATTTGTTCAGAAGTTTGAAATGATTATTGGCCCATTGGGCACATCAACTGAACATCTCCAAAGATGAAATAAAATTACATCTTTTCAGTACAAGTCGTTTGGAATTAGTCAATCAGTGAATCTCTCATTCTTTCTGCAGTTCTTTGAATTTGCTGCATGAAGTTATTCTGTAATCTTTCAACTTTTTTTGGTTCTCTTCCTCTTGTCATTCTGCAAAGTGTTTGTTTTACTTTTCTACCATCTAATTGAATTATAATTTGTTTTGGGCTGCTAGATATGTGCTCGTCTACATGAACTCTTGCAAATTTCAAATCCAACTGCAGTCGAAGGTTTAACCTGGACAGTTACAAGATCTAGAAGAAATGATTGTAATGTACACAATGAACGAATACATCCTCTCATTCAGGTGTCTCAAGTTCTAAATGTTTTCCGCGAGTGCTTTGAACCTATAATTGAGCCCCACACTGGAAGGAATCTAGTTGCTGATATTGTTTACAATTCTGGGTGAGGCTTCTTCCTTGTTTAAATTTATTCCTCCCTAAGTTTCTGTATCATCCAGTCCTTCATATCTTTGCGCTGCTGTCATTTTTTGTAGTAACTTACACGTATTGAATTTAATTTATGCTTTCTTTTCTGCTTGTTTTATAACATRTTAACATTATGGGTACTTTCATTTTGACTTTTGGTTRAATTACAAAAGTCGTCTTCATGCATGTTCCATTCAGGGRGGTTCTTGAATAATGTTTGGCCTGAGGCAAAATAATATAATATGGGCCCTAACACAGGATATATTAAAGGAAAATATGTGATGTAAAATTTAATTGAAATTTTATCAGATATAAATTTGAAAACTAATGACAATCCCCAAAAAACTTTTATGGTTAATCAGGTTATATCATAAGATAATATAACAAAACAAATAAAAGTTAACAATAAGTATTTATAGTGAGCATGCAATTAGTACAAATCTTAGATCTATTTCTAAACTTTAACATTCAAGATTATACTTTTTTAAAAAGTAAATATAAAATCAATATAAACAAAGTAATAAAGATATAGACTTAATTATCCATAATACACACTCTCATTTTTATTTTATGTAAAGATTTGTTACGCAGTAATGAAATTATGCAAAGTCTTCTACCCCTTATATTGAAAATCTGTCGAGGCATAAGTATTAATCATGCGCCTGGTGCTTGCCTACCTAGGGCGCTAGCCAGCTGTAGGACCATTAAAATATATGTTAATAACTTTTCATGCAACGTACCTCTTATACAGGAGCCAATCTTGCATATATTACTTCCGTCCGTTTTTACACATTTTTAGTGGCACAAAACTCCTAGGCAAAATAAGGTAATGCATTAGCCTAATTAAATTAGGCGATTGTATATTAAGTATAAGAACAACTATATTAGTTGATTATGGGAATAACATCAACAAGCGTGCTTTATACGGGAATCTGTTCCTGTATAGTTTTATACTCTCTGATGATTATGCTTTTTATAGGTCAAAATTCAGGAAGACTTGATTTCATGGATTCTAGTAATAGCTTTGGTTAGTGGGAGGAGCTAGTTTGTGTGCCACCATCAGTATCCGATTTTGGTGGTTTTACTTAATGTTCTGTTAAGCTTACATATCCTAAATATTACATTGAATAATGCATATCATTTTGAGAATGATGCTTTGTTTTGCTTTCAGAATTCATGGTCAGAAAGTGGCAGAAATGCCACTTGTAGCTACACGTTTCAAGTATCGCCGAAAGGGTATGTGCCGGATTCTTGTGGACGAACTAGAAAAGGTAATGACTGTCTTGCCTTTTCATATGTKTTGGGAGAATTTGCTGTGAGCATGCTTTAAGGTTAAGCTTGCTATGAGGCACTTGCCCTTGTTTGGCCCGGGCATTTTTTTAGTCAGCAATAAGTTGTTTTTTCCTATTACTTTTCAATATCTACGAGGTAAATATTGTTCTCTTTTCTGCAGATGCTTGTTGACATGGGTGTTGAAAGGCTAGTTTTGCCAGCTATAGCTCAGCTCAGTGATACCTGGGTTTCTTCATTTGGTTTTGCGGATATGCCAGCACCTATAAGAAGAGAATTATTGGGATATCCATTTGTTTTTTTCCAGGGAACAACAATGTTCCAGAAAATTCTCAGAAGATCAGCTCCAGCAGGTACTCAGCCCTATGGTTACAGGCATATAGTCATATACTCATATACTCATATCCATATTGCAGCTCAGGCCTAAGGTTTTCAGAAGTTACTTCTGAAGTTCTGAGACATTATTTGTGTCATTGTTATCATAATTGACCTATTGTCTCTTAAATCCATGTTATAGAGGACTTTTTCTCTATTCAGTTTCATTTCACCTGAGTGACACATCTTCTTCTTGTTTGTGTTGTGTAGATTCCTTGTCAACTGGACCCAGACTGGTACAGGTATTCTTGAAACTCTGGAAGTTCATGATTTTCTGGCTTTTGATGATTGATATTCAGTTAAATCTATTCCTCTTTGATGGATATATGTGACGTTATAATAAAGTCAAATCCTTGTTGCTATCACATTCTCAATGCTAATCTGTTAAACATTTTTCCCAAAGGCAAGATCTTGTTTGAGATGGTCTTACATAACTTACATTGTGGCAGGGGGACCCATTACTTGTTGGGGTTTATTTTTCACTGTCTCACTATAATAGAAGACTTGCTTTACCTCATTCTAACAATTAGTTTGAATATAGCTTGATCTCCTTTTGCCCCTTTCCATACACTTGAAGCATTATAAAAAACTTCATCCGTTTCAGAAAGCTCGCTACACTTTCCTAATAAGGATGTTTCACAATATTTACTACACTTATATTTATTTCCACTTTTAGTAATTTCTTAGTGGTGAATTTACAATGCTACCTTTACTAACTATGGTCCTTACACCCTGTCCTTAATTCATTTTATTTTTWACCCCACAACACTAAATCACTTGCCCTAATACCCATTTAATCACRCGACGAAAGAAGTGTAACGACTATTCAGAAATGAAGTAGGCTTTTGTGGGTTTAGAACCTGTCTTTCTGAGTAACCTTTGTGACATTTTCCAAAGACATCCAACTTACTAACCTGTGTCTCATTTGCACTTTCTGTGAAGAACCCTGCTGGTTTGTTAAAATTGTGTTTTGGAAACCAATTTGATTTGGGTTTTATATATTCTTTGGAAAGGTGTGTAAGAGGAGATTAAGATTTTTAAACTTCATTTTTCTTTTATGGTAGGATAGGAAAGAAGAGCGGGATGGAGTGGGGGACAAAGAGAGGTGTGAGGAGGAATGTGTTAATTGTCCTCGACTRCGGAATTTGTTTGTTTGTTTTATTTTTCCCTGCTTAGTGGATTAGGCTGGATTTTTTCTGAAGTTAGTGAAAGTGACACATTTGTCTATATACTTGTGAAAACTTTTCTTTTCATAACAAACCAGTAGTGAGGGTGAGAGAAGGCTGTCCTGGAAAAGGAAGTCTTCATTCTTTTATCTTAAAAAAGCTTCAATGAAAATAATACGAAGTATTAGATTAGCTAAATTAGTTTCAGGCTGTCAGCCTGTCAGGTAAGCTGAATGAAGCTCCASTTAGTTTATTTAGTTCAGATAAGCAGAGAGACCTATTTTCAATTAGTTGATTGCATTTGCATCTTTTTCTTTAGACGGGTTTCTAACATTAAAAATCCATACTCTGGCTTGGCCTTCAATTGCAGGAAAAACATGATGAGCCTAATCACAACAGGAAGAGGTTCAGTCTACATTACAAGCGAAGAAGGAGCCCCAAAAAGCCGCCTGCGAAAAAGAAGACAATGACGGAGGAATCCGACAAGAACCAGCAGTCCACAAACTCCACGTATAAGTTGGTRTATAAGAGGCGGAGGATTCAAGCAAGCAGAGATTCTATTGATAGCCAATAGTTGAAACCCTAGTTTAAGATGTACATTATTAGGTAAATTAGTCATCAGCGCAAGTTGCTGCCTTTGTCCTTCGACTTTTTAGAAGAAGGCAAATCAGAGA
>SNQN01004164.1:33971-46389 GCA_008642245.1 Bassia scoparia
TAACCCATTGAAGTTCATTTTCGCTAATGTGACTTTTGACCTTGTAAATCCATGTAAATCACATTTTTTTTCATTAATATTTTGCAGTTGAAAGTTTTTTTTTTCTTTTTTTTTTTTTTGTGGATATAAAAAAAATGTAAATATGTTGAGTTATAAAAGGTTTTTCCACAAGATGTAGGAGTTCCTTGGCAATTGATTGAAGGTTTTTGGTTGGTTTGTTTGACTCATGTATTGGCTGCTTAAATTGACTTTTAAAATTTGGTTCTTTAAGCCACTATTTGCAAAACGACAAAGTTTGGACAAAAACGGATTCAAATTAACTTATTGAAAAAACAAGTTGAAAGTGTTTGATGAGAAACTATTTTGATGAAATGCAGTCGTTGATTGTTYGTTGAATTATACAATCTTYTGTTAGCGAGTCCATCTCCTTACATAGTTTTGARAAGARAATGCATTACTCGATGATCATGTAGATCGCATCCTCAATTTCGATGCCAATTGCAAAATTATAAAACTTACAATTCATGAATCTATTCTTTCAAATAAAATACTAAAAATATATTACAATCTTTCATAAGGAAAAAAAAAACCCTAAACTCTCGCTAAAAGACGAAAAAATACAGTATTGGGAATAATTCTCTCATAAAGAGAGAAGCAAGGGGGATATTATTGACTAAAAAAAAAAAAAATAAAGAAGCAAAAGAAAAAATTGGGATTTTTAATCATCAAACAATGATAAATGATTAGTGGCTGGTGCAGAAAATTTCCGATTCCCGATTTCCGATACGATATACGATTTTTTTGTTTCAAAATACCGACTTTCGATCCGGTTTTTTAAAATTCGAAAACCGGATTCGGATATCGGTTTTTAAATTCGAGAAACGATCGAACCGGAATGTCGAATTTGAAAACCGGATAATCGAATTTTCAGATTAATATGTAAAATTGGCTTTGTTAAAGTTCGGAAATCGGAAACGGATATCCCAATTTTTAAATTCGGATAATCCGGTTTGTAAATTCGGAAAATTAAATTGAGCCAAAATGATTGAATTTTAATTAAAAATTGACATTAAGTCACGCAAATTAAGCTCCAAACCGGATTCGGATATCCTCTTTTTCGGTCCATTTTCTTCGGAATCCGAGAATTCAGAAATCCGGACTTAATCGGTCGGAATCGAATAAAAAATAGATTTCCGAATTCCGGATCGGATTTTCGGTATCCGATTTGAACACACCTAATAATAGATAGCCCCTTGCAGCTGCCAAAGTTTTTACTCATTCTAAAGTTAAATAATTGCTACATTTGACAAATACACTATTCACTTTATAAACTTTGACTTACTTTAATTTTATACATGTAAACAAAAATAGTAGTTCATATGATTTTGTTTGACTCGTCTCGTCGTGTATTTCTCACAATTCACAAAGTTACAGTACCTAAAAAGGATTAACATACTTACATACCAAAGTGTTTGATTGGTAAAATTATTTAGCATATATTATTGGGTAAACTCCTAATCATCCCTATTTTTTACATTGTTTTAAGTTTTCGTACCCCCTAATTGGATATAGTACTTATTACATAGTCAATTGAAAATACTAAATCAATCGTCGATTAGTTGGTCAATTGCTGAATGAGACCCTTAATTAAAAATAAATGTCGATTTGATGGGCTAAATAAAGATTGATAGATTATCCTAATTAATACGAAATAATAATATAAATTATGATAGAATTCTTCTACGTAAGAATACTTGTACAATATAGTTTAATACCTAGCTATTTACAGCAACACATTCTATAGAATTGAAAAATTAAGATGATTTGAAATTAGAGTTACGATTTTCGTACTCCACTAACAAATTTGCACTTCAATTAAACGATCGTTTTTTTTCGTGTTAAATTTGCGATCTCAAAACTATTCACTAAATTAAAGTACGAATTATAATGAAGTGCAAAAATAATATTTTCCTAAAAATGAGTATCATCACATATTCACGTGAAGTAATAAGAAATTGAGCATTTTATTGGACGTGATTGATGTTTGTGTTGATTACTTGTTTTGTCGTCATCTACTCGGTTCTTGTGTCATGTTGTGAGTGGGTGGCAAGTTGGCTACTCCCTCCATCAAGACAATGTCTAATGTTTAAATGTATAATTCTTCCAGTGTTGTTATATGAAAAACCAAGATGTGTTTATTAGTTCAAATTACGTGGCGATGTTCACATGTGACCCGTGTCTGATAATATGGTTCTAAAGTTAATCGGATTACAATTTTTAATCATATCAAAAAAATGCAAAATAATTAAAAAATTGTAAAATTTAGAGAAAAAATGATAGTCAATTATGTTCAAATGTACCTTTTAGATTCAATTTTACTACTCCTATATAAAATTAATTGACAATTGTTGTATGTGTTTTATAAAAAAATTTTATTTAATATAAGAGTAATAGTATTATGATATAACAATAAAAAGATACGTTTTGACAAAATTTTACTTAAAAGTAAATTAAATTTTGAAATGTGTTTTAATTATATTGATTTGATATTGCAATTTAATAAATAAATATATATTGATAGGTAGAATCTCTAGAATTTAGTATAAATATATTTTAAATTTTTAGATTTAGTGTTTATTAGGATTTATTCAAGGGGGGAAAAACGTTTTGGAGGGTAAATTTTTAATCAGAGTGACAGATATCCCTCTTGGTTTTTGCTTTAGTATTAATAGTTTTTGGTGCACGCTAGCGTGCTTAAACTAAGAGATTTTTCACTAATCTATATTTAAATATGACGCTCTTTGATTATAATTGTTTTAAATATTATGTATTTTCAATCATATTTTTTTTACCGTGAAAGTTTTAAACATTAAGTAGTAGTTTATTTGGTAATTAAATTTTCTTTTATTTGAAAATTTTAAAGTGAGAAGTGAATTAATTAAGGGACTTTTAAATAGATTAATTCACATTTACTAAAGGGCAAATTAGTCATTTTCTAGGGGGGACACCATTGCTCCCCCTTGACTTATATAATAAAGATGTATACTCCGTAATTTTTTTTGGTGCTATATGTATACTCCGTAATAGATATGCATATTGTAATTGTGATATTTGAACACATCAATAAAAGTGTATGATGTTATAGGGTTGTTTAACGAGAGTCTCATGTGTAGGGATGCAAACAGGGCGGGGCGAGGCGAGGCGAGTATTGCGATTCTCATCCCCATCCTCATCTACTAATGTAATACTCATCCCCATCTCCATCCCTGCGGTGGGTACAATTTTTATCCCCATCCTCTCCCCCGATGGGTATGTACCTAAAACCATCCCCGTCTAATACCCATTTTCCCCGCCCCATCACCCTTTAAACCCCGCTTAATACCCATCTGCGAGCTGTATAAAGTAGCATAAAAAATCACAGAAAGAATGCAAGATTGATCAAAATTATAATAAGATTGTTTAATGAACTCATAAATCATAAAATAATAAGCTCAATCCCATAAATCCTTAACTCATTACATAAAAAAGTATCACAACAAGTTAGTCATACGCAAATACATACAATTTTAATACAACGTACGTAAATATATAAAACTATACAATTGTATATTTTGTACATATTACATGAGGCGGGGATGGGGCGGATATGACCTAAAACCCATCCCCATCCCCACGGTGGATATGAATTTTATACCCATACCCGCCCCATCACCCATCAAAGTAGGACCCATCCCCGCCCCGATGGAACGGGGATAGGGCGGGTCTTCTATTAAACCCGCCCCGCTTGCATCCCTACTCATGTGGGGAAATTACAAACCTTCTTACTACAAGTTAAACGACCTCATTTACAAACATATGATATTTTGGGAAAAAACTTAAACTATTTAGTATCCATCGGGTTGACTACCTATTATTAATATAGTGTTGTTAAAGACATTGAAAATAGAGTCTTACTTGATTAAAATAATATTAATTTAACGCTCTATCAATAGTGTCAACCCCACGGATAAGTCGTGTAGCAATGTCCGATATTTTGCAAAGATGTGAGATGTCTAACGAGGGTTGACAACAATTATGATCAAACAAACATTTGCCAAAAGTCAAAACTCGTGTGAGCTAATATTAAAGCTAAAMATATCACACATTCACACCACTTGAAAATGAAGGTTTGTCCACTCGTTGAATCATTGTCTTCAAACTCTTCATTGGCCAATGGCCCTTATACATTTCTACAAAATAAATTTATCTAGAACAATTATCTCTTCTTATCGAGTAAACAATATAATCACATAAATTTTACAAAAAAAAAAAAAAAAGAAAAAAAAAGAAAAAGGAAATACTTTGGATTGTAGTAAGAAATTCAATAAATGTCATCACATGCATCTCAACCTTTTGTCATGAAGTGATGGATTATGGCTATGTTATACAAATGTCATTATTATAAATTAATGACTTTTTTCGTTAAAATTATTCTAGAAATGAATAATTAACAAATATTTAATCCGCATTCTTTTAACAATTATATTTTGATTTTTAACGCTATTCATATACGTATATCTTTTGGCATGCTTTAGTATTATACATCTATATTAAAACATATTCATGGGAAATTTATTTGACTCCTCTCGTATGTATTCTAGAAATATATATATTTTTTTAAATATTTTTTTCATACTTAGTATCTATAACTCAATAGATTACTATAAATTGGGATGAATTTGTATGTCAAAAACTATGAAAGAACAAATGTAAGAATTAATTCTTGATAACCACTCTTGCAAGCGTGCGCTTGACTAGAATATTATGTTGTCTTGGGTACGTAGTTGGGTTGTGTCCCTACTACCTATCCATTCCAAGTTTCCAACAATAATCTTATAGATATCTTTTTTGTTTATTTGTGTGTTAAGAATATAAGTTTTTTATTTTAGTTTTTATGATACCTAAAAAGTTACCCGTTTATATGGCATGCGTCTTTGAATTGAAATAGATCTAAACTGAATTAAATTAAAATGAATATTTTATGAGAAAAAGAAATTAGGTGAAGAAATCGAATTGAATGGACATGAATTGAATTGAAGTACCATGAAATTAAGTTTAAAGAAACAGGGTCATTCATTGTAATATGTACAGGTTGAAAATTCTGTTCATATTGTACAAGGATAATCGTTCATTTTCCTTTCTCGTTTCATAACGGTTGTCATCGGACTCATTTGTGATTAAAATTAGACAAATAATTGAACGCCTACCCCATAGGCCCATACCCCATGAATCATGACTTGAGCTCACTCTCGATTCCAACTTTTCAAGAGATTTTGTAATTGATTAATCCCTGCACTTATAACTCTATAAACACGAAAAATAAAAATTTAACGCAACCCATGACCCATGAGTCCATGACTATGTGGCGTAGCTTTTGTGAGCCGTGTGTTTTGAGTGCGTGATTGCAACTAATCACATCAAAGTGATAGAAAATAGTCAACTCTAATCCTCTTGTAAACCTACCTAAACTTTTCAATAACGAGAATTTGCCTCTAATTGGTGCTTATATTAACGTTCTTAACTCTTGAACAATGTTCGACACATGTCCGACACGGGATACGCGACCTTCGCGAAGTGTCCATACTTCCTAATTGACCAATGTTCCTTCTTTCTCTATGAGATTGCTAATAAAGTGGAACCAATCCAATCTTAACTGAAAAATAATGTTTATAAATAGCGGGCCCCACAAAAAAACAATTGTTTCATCACTAGTGGCTACTTTCATGTCATATTATTGTCACTACAGACATTGTTATTCATACTCTCTCGATTGTCATTTACACTCCTCTTCCTTTTATATGAATCGTAAGTCCGTAACCAGAGCTACAAGTTCAAATTCTCTATCCCCAATTACATTTACATATCTTGTGTTTCATTCACCCAAAAAAATGACACAAAAGCATGAGAATCAAACTAGACTAATGTTGAGCATATGTATGTTGTCTTCCTCTAGATTTTTTGAGGAATTCTCATCACTCGTCACTCACCACTCACCACGTTGACATATCACATATCATTAATCTCGTTGAAAATTAAAACTTTTCTAAAATCATACCATAATATATTAGCTTTCATGTCATTTTCATGTCATTATTTTTTAAGAAAATGACGTCTAAACAGTACTAGATTTAATTTAATTAAGCTTAAAGCGTAAAGCATGCATATAGCATGATGACATTATGCTATTGCATTATTCAAAAGGTGAACTAATTTATCTCAATTAGGAAAGATGTTATTGAAAATAAGGATAATATGATAAGATTTTTTGTCAAAACAAACCTTTTAAAACAGAAAAATTACGAAAACAAAACCTTTAAAAGTTATTTGTAAAAAAATAAACCAAAAAAAAAAAAACTTTGTAATAAAAAACTTCATGACGTCATCACCCATAATTCAACTTTCACACTCTTATTTCACTATACACACCTTGTTCCACCTCAACTTCTTCCTTCCATCTTCAAGCTTAACCATTATCCTTCTTTCTCCTTCTTTCCTCCTCTGACCTACTGATTCATCACCATCGGCAGCCGTACAATGCTCATCCCGTGGCCTACTTCCCTCCTCTGACCTACTCACTCCACACCGCCTCATGAGTTCATGAATACCCTCCTTCACTCGAGCAATCCACCCAACCAAGCTCCACCCACAACAAGGGGAGGTGATACACCGCATAATCCACCAGCAGGGGGCCCAGAAGGCGGTGCAGTGGTGGCTGGCAGCCCCACAAATACCAAATAACGTTTTAAAAGGTTTGTTTTCGTAATTTTATCGTTTTAAAAGGTTTGTTTTGACAAAAAAACTTATGATTAAATAAATTACAATTTGAGGATAAAAAATTACCCGAATTAATTAAATCAAGGAGACAAATATAATAAAGTCCAATCATTGTCACTTRATTCATCTTCTTTGTTTTGTCTTCATCTCTTCAATTTTTTTATGAACGTCCTCATATAATTATTGTCACTTATTGATGTAGATAATAATACTCCGTACTACAAAAATGATGGTTCATTTGATGTATCTTTAATGTAAAAATACGCACTCCGTATCTTGATTTGTCATTATCTTCTCTGAACTAATCTTATTTTTCACACTAATTTAAGTCATAATATGAGTATACTTCATCATAGTATCATACATGTCTATTCAAATTAGTTCTAGTCATGCATTGATCCATCATATGATGAATTGATGATTGATGACCAATCGCTTTGTAATGAGATCGTATTTCAAACTTAGTTAAAACGTATATATACCCTAATAAAGTTTCTTATTACATACATATCGGTATTTATTGTGATAATTTTGATAATACATTATCACATCTTTTGATGTCATAAAATAAAATAAAATAAAATAATATCCCGTCAACAACAACAGTGATGTCTTGGAGAAATCATTATTATATCTCATAACAGTCAACAACAAACTAAATTAAAGCAAGCAAAGGAACAAAGATATTATGCAACAATTTATTCAAAGCAGAACTAAACAATTGGGGTAAGACTAGTTCAATTATTATCACTCCATTACTTCAAATCAAACATCAAAGTCCTAGTATAGTATGTTATTACAACTTACAAAACAAAGCTCATCACATAATTTTAAAAAACAAAAATAGATTAAGTGTCCAATCATAATGACACAACATATACAACATACAACTTAACCACCCCCACAACTAAGATGGATGATATTCATGATACTCATCTATCTTACACCATAAAGTGTCCATGAAAACTTTCGCGAAAGATTAATCCTCTTGCCAAAAAGCCGATGGGAAGTAGGAGCTCATCGTAGTGTGGAACCAACAAAATGATGCAACATACAAGTTGATCATCACATCCTATACCACTCTAAGAACATAAATGGACACTTCTTTTTTTTTTTAAATGACAAACTAACTTATTGGCTAGAAATTTAGATGGAGTCAAACATCTAAATTACATATATATTACACACTACATTTATATTAATTAATACATAATAATCATCACTCGAATGATTAAACTACCTGGTGTTGTTAGAAGTGCCAACTCCAAACACTTTCTTCACCAAATCGTTCTTGATCTTTGAGCGTGACTGCGGCAGGTTCCCATAACTGCCACTTGGCGGCCTCGGATTCGGCTCCGGTGGAGGTGATGGTGGTGGTGAATTTCCACTCATTTTTTTTAACCAAAAAAAAAAAAAAAAAAAAAAAACTCTCGTTATCTCACTTTTTTTAAAGGTTTAGAATGTACGTAGAATGTTTAATGAAGAAGGAAACCTAATAAAGCTCATAATTTAATCTCCTAATTTGGGAGGTGTTTTTATAGGGAGTAGTGATCACTACTCACCCACTTGCAACGTAACGTCAGCACGACACTATTTTCCTACGTCATATTTTATTTTATTTATTTATTTATTTATTTATTATATTTACAAGTAGTTAATTGTTTTAAATAAAGGTTATAAGGGAAAAAAAAAGTGTAAATGTGGGGTTAATGATGAATGATTTAATGGTGAAACAATAAGTCATGTTTTTTAGAGTGAGAGAGAGAGAGCTCAAGCGAGCTTTTCTTCCAATTTTAGAAGATTGATTATCATTYTCGTCCCTTGTGGTTCTCTAAATAAAAAATGAGTCTTTGAATAATGTCCTTAAATTAATATTAGTAATTTACGTATTACATCAAACAAAAGTTAATCATTCAATCTRTTAAATTCTGATAATAATTTAATAATATGTCGAGTGAGAGTACGTTTTTAGAGATGAATATAGTCGCCATATGATTACTAGTTTTAACAAATTTTGAATTTAACTTTGGAGTTTGACCGTTAAAGATAAATTTGCATTGGTTTCTAAATCCTTCAAGGCTTACAATTAAAATCGTAATTCAACTATTTTTTGTCACATATACTACATTACGAATCCTTCAAGACTTAAGAAAATAATGTTAAAATTTCAAATGTTCTACTTACAGATTACGAGTGACAAGCCGACGTGACATCGAGGATTGCGAACAATATCTAGTAGAGTAGCTAAGTGAGTATGTGGTCCCATTACTAAGCTACTTGTATTAGTTGTATACTTCATGTAATATAAGCTAATTACCATGTGATAGAATTTGTGACATCTTTATCGATTACAGTAGTTTGTGTTGATTACTCTAGTATAAACCCCATTTCTTGGCTATTATTCAACAATGCAAGTGACGTGAAGAATTGCATTCAATTATTGCCCCGTTTCTATTTACTTGCTACATTTTGACTTTTAATACTATGTATATATATACTTTAATTCCATTTCATTTTATGTACAGGAAAAAACATAGTCATGTGTGATCTTGTTTAATTCGTCTTGATTTCTACTTTCCAAATATATAACTTTCATAATTTTTTTCATAATCATAACTCAAGATATTTTAATTTAAAGTCATATCTCAAACTGTGAAAAAACAAATGTAACAAGTAAAAAAGACCAAGGCTATACAAGTTTACAACTACTCCTTTCATCCCAAAAATAATTAGATATTTACTATTTAAGTAAAAAATTTAAGGAAATAAAACCAAAAATTAGATTAATAAGAGAGTAAATGAATCTGACTATATATTATTCCGTATATTGAATTAAAAAAAATATGACAAAGTATAAGGAAAAACGGTTTTACATTAATTTATTGAAAAACCATGCACATTAAGCCAAAAAAAATCTGATCTTTTTTGTACTGTGCTAAAGTGACTATCATTACTGCAATAATAATTGCAAATGTGAGAAAGAAAATTAAAGTTACATTTTTTAGCTTTAAATTATGCTAATAGAATTCCAAGTTACACTTATATAGTCAAAAGTTATGTAAATTTTATTTGAAGTTACACTTTTATGTTTTAGAGTGAGAGAAAGAGAGCTCAAGCAGAGCTTTTCCTTATCAATTGTTTAGAAGATTGATTATCATTTCGTCCCTTGTGGTTCCTCTATAATAAAAAATGAGTCATTTGAATAATGTCCTCTATAACAAAAATTAATATTATTACTCTTCCACACGAACTATTACAAATATTAATCATTGCGGCACCCAAGCCAGGCCACGCCAATCACCATTCGGTACACAGACTACCTGATAATAATTTAATAATAGTCGATGTGAGAGTACTGTTTTTAGAGAGATATATAAGTCGCCATGATGATATACTAGTTTGTAAACTAACATTTTGAATTTAACTTGGAAGCGTCTTGATCTCGTTCAACACGATATTATATCTGGTTCCCTAATATTTGTCACGCCATCAAGGACCACTACAAGCTAAAAATCAGCCAATTCAATATATCGCGCTATGTCACATAATATTGCTCCATTACGAATCGCATCAGCAAAGACAACCGCTCAACCTCCCTAAACGGCTAAGAAATAACGTTCCAGAGGCTTATAGTTCCAAACTAATGACTACACTCTATAAATGGTTACAGTGGACAACGCGCAAGATGCACATCCCGGACGCCGTATCGGCGACAAATATCTACGGCACAGTAAGTAAGCTAAGTGAGTATAGCGTTGGTCCATATTCAACACTTGTATTAGTTGTCTAATACCTTCAACACATAATATAAACTAATTACCATGGCGATCACAGAACTTCTATGTGACAATCTATTATTGATTTACGGTAGTTGTGGTTGATACAACATAAACTCTCTATACATGTACAAAACTAAACACCCATTTACTCTTGGCTATATTCAATCAGACCTGCGAAGTGCACGTGAACGAATCTGCATATTCAATTACTTCGCGCCACCCTCTCACCGTCAGCAGAGCGTTCTATTCCATACTATGCTACATATTGGCGACTTTTAATAACTAATAACTGCAGTATAACCCAGCCTTAACATTCCATTGTCCATCTTATATAAGACCCATGCAGAATGCGCACCTGACCACCTAGATCATCATTTAACCCGCCCAAAAAGAATTAGGGTTATCAAATATCAATGTACACGGGTATGAATCGATCGTTGGATGGTCAGTGGGGAAAAAACTAGTTTTAGGTTCATTCGGTGAGGCCTATTGTGATGATACTTTGTGTTTATTCGGCGTGAGATTTGGTTCGGTTACTTAGTTGTCAGAGGATAATTGAACTTTCTTACTGATATGTGTGGTTTGTTGTTCTATACACATTTAGACTCGCATTGTGGGGAGCAATTTTAATAAGACATGTGGGTTCATGTTCTCAAACTGTGAAATAAGCAAAATGTAACAGGTAAAAAGACCTAATAGGCTATTACAAAGTTACAACTATTGGTCTGTCTGGCGTGGGGCCTGATGTAGCCTTCATCCCAAAAATAATTGAGATATTACTATTTAAGTTAAAAAAATTAAGGAATAAAACCGAGGAAAGTAGATAAAGGTGCAAAGAGAGTAAATGAAGTCTGACTATATATTATGCTCGCATGGCTGCTTCGTATCAGGTTGGTAAATGTAACAAAAAATATATAACGTATAAAGGTATATTAGGCGGTAGGTTGAAATAATAAAGTTGCAAGAAAAGTCAAGTGTCAGACTCCCTTTTTTATAAAGAAGAATGAGAGCAACTGTTGTATCTTAAGTGGAGGGACAGTAAGGTGGCATGGAGAGAAGAAGAGTGTAACAAAACTTCTATTTCGATAACTCGAAAAGAGAGGGAACAATTGTTCTAGGAACCTATGTAGCTAAAAGACATGTTAATATTCATTAACATCATGGGTAATCATATCTAATCCAGCGCTAATTTATAAAACAAAGATATGAAAACATAACATAAGTGACTTTAGTGATCATCATAGTCACACGGCAAATGTGCATATTTACATCGTTATATCTATTCTAAGTACAATCACACGGGATATCTATTTTGTGTTCATGTTGTAACAAAATGAATGTTTGTGAAAAATTGTGTCATTGTTTATTTAAAGTATTATAATTGATAAAAAAAATTAAATATACTTCATAACTCCGTATATTATACCTAATTGAACAATCTGGTTGAACCAGCATATTTTTGATTGACACGCACATATTTAGCACAATAAATTTTGATCATAATTTTGCTAATAATATATACTTTAATACAGTACAAGGCTGAAGGGGTTAGTTAGTTTGAGAGGATTATGACTTTGAGCCAAATTGTTTGTTTAGTGGAATCTTTTGACCATAGAGGTGACTGGAAATATTAAGACAATGATTTCTTGTCTTGCATGAAAGAGTCATTAGTATTAGTGGGACTCCAAACTATTTTGATTTCTTCTCTTTTTTTTTGAATTTTTTTTGGGAAATTTGTTTGCTATTCAAAAGAAGTGTAAACAAATTGAAACATGTACAAGCAGTGAGATAACTAATATTACTCCTATATTGATAATGTATTCACT
>SNQN01004165.1:0-15947 GCA_008642245.1 Bassia scoparia
TGAGCCTTAATGGGCTTTGGGCTTTTGAAGAAAAGCCTTTGTATGTCATTAGTATTCTTATACGTATTTATACTGTATGAGTATACCATTATACGTATCTTTATACCCAGCCCAATGGCTAAGCCTTTGGAGATTGGGCTTTGACTTGAAAAAGTCAGGCCCAATTACCTTTGGGCCACATCAATATCGATGTTGTTTGACCTGGTACACCCGGGCAAATAAACTGGTATTGAAATTAAAAAAGAGGGCAATTAAGTCATGGAATGCATTGTTTTACATCTTTGTTAACTGTTTTCATATTACAGTATCACACAAGACTTGTTCAATTAAGTCATTTCATGCATGGTATTGAACTTGTAAAGTTGTAATAAATAACTTTGGGGCCCACTAAGGCAATAAGAGAGAGTAAGGTCCCCTTTACATTTATTTCGTGATGAATGGTCCCATATGCGTATGGGACTATCGTATGGATTTTGATTTTTGAGGCATTCTTTGCTTCATGTTATCTTTTTACATTGAATATTCTTAGTTTTGCAGCATTTTTCTGACTTAATAAAGTTTTTTTTTGTTATTATTATTACGAGACGTTCTGACTGTTTTCGACGAGTAGACTAATTTTTCGCGAGAGTTTGCATAGTTACGTTCATGGGCAGCATCTCTTCTAGTTAGAATTTTTTCCATTCCCAAGGCTCGATCCTGAAACCTTGATTAAGGAACTTAAGACCCCCAATCATCTGAACTAACTCTAGTTGGCTTCGCTTTATTAGGTGGACATGAAAACTAACATTTGAGTTTTCAAACTGTGTTTCTTACTTTATTTCGTTGTCATGTAATTTTCATTAAAATCAAAGAAAATTAGGTTTCATACTTTACTGTCGCATCTTGACTAGTTGATCTGACTTAAGAATACAAATCAATTAAACGCAAAGTTCATTTCATGAGGAAATTTCTTATTTGTTAGTAAGAAAAGTAAACACCCTTAAAATATATACACATACACATTTGACCTCAAAGTCATCATACTGCATTTGGAATGTTTCTTACAACACATATATATCATACATTCATATCTATTTAGGCTATTTTGTAACTAGTTTTTCTCTCTAATTCTTGTATTTTTGTCACTTCTAATTCGATTGAAGTTGTAATGCTCTTAAAACATAAGAAGAATCATGCCCATTTCGTCGATTTCACGGTGGATTCTAGTTGTTTTGTTGATTGTGCTTCGTATTGATACAAGTTTTGCTGGTGATAATCTGCAAGCTACATCTTGCTCGAATAATACTAGTAGTTATTCTCCTAATAGCTCATATGAGGACAGTCTCAATGTCCTACTATCGTCTCTAGCTGGGAATGCAAGTGGAAGCACGACTAAATTTTTCAATACGAGTGTTAGTGGACACGATGATCATGGCCGTCCATACACCATCTTCGGCCTCTATATGTGTCGTGGAGATGACGTAAAAGCCGATTGCCAACGCTGTGTGCCGGCTGCTACGGGGAGTATTTTCCAGGAATGCCCCAGTCGCCCTGTCGTGGCTACAGTTTGGTAAGTCTAAAAGTTGTTGCTTGAATTTCAACATACATGCATATTGCTTTAATTTGCTCTCATGCCACTAATTACTACTAGTAGCTTTCATTGTTGTTGATGGCAATTAACTATTTCTATTGAACCACTTTTACCCGTGCAAAGCACGGACGGTATTTTTAATTCAACTTTTATCTTTTATATAATTTTAAAAGAATTGCATAGAATGAGATTAAAAATAAAAACGACCAAATGTGGAAAAAATAAGAAAAAAAAACAAATGAGAAGAGGGAAAACATTAATGTGCATATATTTAAACATAAATGTGTACATGTTTTTTTTTCCACTTTTTCTTAAAAAATCAATCTTTTAAGTTGATTTTCTATAATGCACATTCACATTAAAAAAATGCATATATATTACAAATTTTACGTACATTGTTATTTTTCATCTTCTCATTTTAAGCATCATTCTCAAAATAATTTATATTATTGACAAATTTTATTAAGAAAAATATATTGATAGTATCGAAAACTAATTAATGAGAAATAAAAATGAAAACAATATTGACAAAAATATTGCAAAATTGGATATTATTACAAAAGTTGTCAATTTTATCTACAAATTTACTAATGTGGACAGCTATCACCAAGTTTAAAAACAAAAGACCTAGGTGAACACATACAATTGAGAGTTTTGTGCTACGTGTATGAAAAAGGAAAAGATGATTTAAAATTAAATATCTAATGAAAATTAAGTGAGATGAGACTAATTAATGAGTGAGAAATTGTAATCAAGGGAAGGAGGGGAAATGAAAAGATGAAGGAAGTTACTCTACAACTCAAAAATGAAATAAAAAGGGAATTATTAGGAGAGAAAATGACACTTGGTAAGTTGATGTGGAAAAACAAGAATGAAGAATTTGAAGGAATGTCAATCATGCCATGTGTCACTTGTGTGTTTGGGAGGGTTTTAATATACTCTGTATTAGGTACTGATTTTTTGTATATAATGGGAGGTGATGGAAGTCATTGCATCATAAAACAGAGCATTTTTTCCACTCATTTTGTTAAATAGCCAAAGTCATCAAAATAAGTACTCATCCGTAACACATTAACTGCAACCAGTGAATATTTTTTCTCTCTGTTTTATGTCAAATCGTTGCAGTTAATGTGTTACATGAGAGTAATTGTAAGACACCAAGCTGTTATGTTATACCTTAGTAGATCATCTTCAATCAACAAACATACTCCTTAACATGCCTAAAAAAAATYGAAATCAACAGGTATGTCGATTGCATGGTTCGTTACTCTAACGAGTCCATCTTCAGAAAAGTGGATTATTCAAAACCATTGTACAAACATAGCCAAGACAACATTACCACCAAGGTCGACGAGTTCAGTAACACCGTAGGTACACTCATGACGAACTTGGCACTCGATGTGGCGAAATCTACAAACCGATATTTAACTAAGGAGACCAACTTTACTAGCTGGTATACGGTGTATTCCGAGGCTCAATGCACACCGGACCTTTCCGAGAACGACTGCCGTAGGTGCTTAACCGCGGCAAAAAACATATTTCCTGATTGCTGCAGTAGTAGCAAAAATGCACAAGTGTTGACTCCCAGCTGTTATGCTAGGTACGACATCAAACCCTTTTATAGTCTTGCTCCACCACCGCAATCGATGCCTCCGATTGCCTCGTTGCCACACTCAACACCACCGCCAGAGGTTCCTCCGAATCCCCCTTCTTCTGGAGGTAAACTTAAAATGGCTGGTCTCAAATTTTGTGCATTGCATTCATTGTCACATTGACATTCACCTCACATATTCGAGTTGAAAAGCTGTAGATTTTCAGAAGATATTGTATACATCAGATGCACAATAAATTTATTGTGCATCAAACATACAGTGACTCTTTATATCAATATAGTGATCAATTTTCACTATACATCAATATAATGATAAATAATAAGGGTCACTATATTGATAAAAAGGGTTACTATATTAAACAAAAGAGTCACTGTAATCTGATGCACAGTAAATTTATTGTGCATCCGATGTACCTAATACTTTGTCGTTGACATTTCATTGGTAGGCGAACATCGGTTACTAATTCATAGACACACTTCGATGTTTGTAATCGCAAAAGATGATCATTTTACGCAGGAAAGAGTAAAAGAACAAGTTCAGTAACTATCGCGCTTGTCGCCTTAGTAGCCCTTTTGGTTGCTCAGGTCTCGCTATGTATATATCTGATTTGGAGAAGAGGAGGGAGGAGATTGGAAGATACTGAGTTATACCATCAAAATCAACAACAAATCACTCATGTTCGAAGTTTTCAACAAAGTAATCATGCTTACATGCTTCTCTGTTTCTCTTAAAAACAGTTTAGTAGTACAATTGTTATTACTTACTGATTTGATCATTAAAATGACAGTTGATGTAAACTTTAGTTGCATAATGTATACTGCAGATGACAGTGATTTCCCGAATGTAGAGTCACTTCAATATGACTTGACAATGCTTCGATTTGCAACGAATAATTTTTCTAACGATAATAAGTTAGGAGAAGGCGGATTTGGGGGWGTTTATAAGGTATAAAACATTACATTGATCATGATTTGACTTGTGTACATGAAAGAAAACTTGTATGAAGATTTCATAATTTTTGACTGAACTATTTTGTATCAGGGTATACTTCCTAATGGACAAGAAATCGCTGTAAAGAGGTTATCTACGGGTTCTAGTCAAGGCGCGGAGCAATTCAAGAACGAGGTAGTATTCGTAGCCAAGCTCCAACACCGGAACCTTGTCCGATTGCTGGGATATTGTTTGGTTGAATATGAAAAACTGCTTGTTTATGAATTTGTTCCGAACAAAAGCCTAGATTTCATTTTATTTGGTAAGATTGACTCGAAACGCACACAAAAATTAATTGCTTCATTCATACTTGACTAATTCCTTATTTAGACTATATACATTACAAGTTTGTTTCCTCATTGAAATGTTTTACAGATCCTAGAAGAGGAGAAGAATTGAGCTGGCCTACGCGCTACAAGATTATAAGTGGAATTGCTAGAGGAATGSTCTATCTACACGAAGACTCTCGATTAAGAATTGTTCATCGCGATCTTAAGGCTAGTAATATACTCTTAGATTCTGAAATGAATCCAAAAATTTCGGACTTTGGCACGGCTAGACACTTCAATCTTGATGATGTAAGCCAAGCCAACACAAACAGGATTGCTGGAACATTGTATGTTATCCATCTTCTTCAATTTATAATATTCTTTCACTCATAAATCGTAATGATTTTGATGAATAAAATGAGATGATACTAAAATCACAATCAACATACAAAAATGTTGTATGAAAATATGCTAGTTTTTCTTTCCCCTTACCCCGAATGATGGAGAGAAGGAACATTGACTAGAACGAACAATCAATCGTCGAAATGATCCTTAGCATTGTATAGCCCAAGGGCTAGATAATACTATATATGCGTTATCGTTCTTCATTTCTTCCATTTACCTTTGTCATGGCTAATAAGACCTTTTGGTCGATCTCACAGTGGTTACATGGCTCCCGAGTATCTGCTCCATGGCGAGTTTTCACTAAAATCGGACGTGTACAGCTTTGGAGTTTTAGTTTTGGAGATTGTAAGCGGTAGAAAGAGCACCAGTTTTCGACAATCTAGGACAGGAGAACACCTCCTTACATATGTAATTTATTTCCCTACTTTCTCTGTTCCACTTCAATAGTACTAAATTACTAATAGTTCTTTATGAGAAAAAATTCCGAATCATTTGCTGTTAATTTTATCCAGGCATGGAAGCATTGGGCAGACGGAAATCCATTCGAAATCGTGGATCCAACATTAGGAGATTCGTACACTCGTAACGAAGTTATGAGATGCATTCAACTTGGGTTGTTATGTGTTCAAGGAGAAGCAGAGGATAGACCCAMAATGTCATCAATWGTAACTAGTCTTAATAGTGATTGTAACCTCYCCTTGCCKCRGCAACCTGGTTTGTGCATTTCGGGCAAAGTTGAATCAAATGCTGAAGTGAARGAGTTTGGAAACGATGAATCCACTAGCAGATTGATGCGACTGTCATTTAGTTCAGAAACATCACTTAGCTGAATGTAATAGGTGCAATTATTTTATTACGAAGTATTTGGTTTTTGTGGTGTATGTTTATAATATAGGTCATGCATATTAATATACTTCCTCGGCCTTCATTACTTTAAGATATAGAGAGACATATAGAAGTGAAGAAATTCTATACAATTTTTTTGTACGCCAGATTCGCCTTTTGGACTATTCCAGATTCGGGGTTCAATTTTGAATGATTAGGTTTCATTTTCCTCTCAATAGTTGTTGCGGGGGTCGCTATGAATTCTCCCAACTAAATACAGTTTCAATCTTCACTGTACCAAGACTCAAATAGTAAAATCCATACAATCAAGTTTGAAATATAGCCCGAAGTCTATCAATGTTGTGAACAAGGCTGACCTATGAATAGTGCAATGCCAAATTGACGACCCAATAAAAATCATTAGTGTAAATTTTATGAAACTAACTATACTTCTAGTCAAATTTTTTTTTTGAGCATGTCCACCCGGTCACCGGGGTTACTGACACCCCGACTACATCCGGATTCGACCCGAGTCGCGCACTTGGCTATGGTGGGTGAGTCTCCAATGAAGATTTTTGCATACGGCGAGGCTCGAACTCGAGAGCTCCCTTAAGCGGTATATATCAAGCCGCTTTAGAGGCATCTCCAATGGTTGAATATTTGGAACTGCTTGCGATTTATGAAAAATATGTAGCAGATGCCAGCATTGGAGAACAAAAAAACTAGCTACTTGCAAGTAGACCTGCTTGTTTGAGCAGGTAGCTTGAAAAGAAAAAAGATACTTGAACCAATCCAATTAATGACAAGTGGCTTATATGTTGTATAATAATTACTAAAATAATTAATTAAAAAATATGTTGAGACAATGCAAGCTACAAGCATTGTAGTTAACCGTTGTTACAAGTATTGACTTAAAACTCAAGTGGCTTAAATTTTTTAGTTGAAATTGCAAACTACAATACTATGTAGCCAACGATTGGAGATGCTCTTACCACTTGAACCAACCTTCAACACTGTTCGTATCATTCTGTCGTCATTGAAAGAAGAGTCAACAAGTCATGGTATTATTATTTTTGAAAATGATTGATCATGACCTATAAATAAACTGCAATTTCAAATTGACACAAGTACCCAAGGCCACTAGGCCCACTACCCAACTAACATTTGAATAATATTCTTATTTCATTATTTCATCAATTTCTTTTGGTAAAGGTAAATATTATTAGCCAAATTATTTCATCATTTTGTTACCTACTACATAACGCCTACTCATAAAAAAAAAAACTAGGTAACGCCTATCAAATCCAAGAAAAACAATACTTGTTCCATTTTATAATACTCGTTAGTTGCTACACTTCTCAATTCAGGAACTTCTTGTAATTTTTATAGAAAATAGAAAGATAGGGATGATTTCTTACTCGAGAAAGAAGTGTAAATAGTAATGCGATACATCTTAGAATGGAAAGTGTAGCTAGTTTTACGAAACAGAGAAAGTATTATTCTCCCTAATAGTTTTTAGTAMAAAGATAAAATAAGATAGAGTAAATTTTGATTAAGTTATATTATATTGTTGGTTCCTTTAGAATGATGTTGACCGGTGGTTTATTTACATCATCCATGACAATTACTAATCTTCGTTCTTATATTAGATATAGCCAGGAAAATTAATCCGAAATTATTAGTGAAATAAAAAGCTAATAATGGTTCTAATTAGCCCTTCTTTTCTTGCTTTTTTTCTATTGATATTGACCATAATCATGCATAATCTTGTAGCAGAGCCAACTTTTCCTTTTCCCAATGCTTTTTGTAACGGCACCAAGTTTAGCAACAATAGTCAGTACCAAACCAACCTTAACAACCTCTTCCGAACCCTCTCCTCCAATGCCACCGCCAACAGCCTCGGCTTCTATGCCGCTTCTGTTGGCAACGACACGAGCGATGCTGTCCACGGCCTCTTCCTCTGTCGCGGTGATCAAAACCAGACCTCGTGTAGCGACTGTGTAAARACTGCAACGACAACAGACCTGCCTAAGACGTACTGCGCCAATCGAAGAGTGGCGGTTATATGGTACGATGAGTGCATGGTGAGGTACTCTAATGAGWCTGTATCAGGAAGACTGGTTGATCAACCTTMTTTTYTACTGTATAACAYCRAGGAGGGAAGCGGAAATCGGTTCACGAATAACGTTGCAGACACCTTGAATAATCTAGGAGATGATGCCGCCAATGATCCTAGTGGAAGAAAATTCGCCACCAAAGTGGTGACGTTTTCGAGCTCTGCGCACACCTTCTATGGGTTGGCGCAGTGTATACCAGACTTGACTACTAGTGACTGTGAGGAGTGCTTAAAGACTGCGATTGGCCATCTCAGGGTGCAGCAAGGTTCAAGAGTTTTGACACCGAGCTGTAATGTTCGATATGAGATTTATTCCTTCTTCAATACTGGGGCGGCCATCGATTCGCCCCCAACTGCTGCTGCAGATGGTCCAAACACGGTGACTAATGCTTCACCTCCCGCCAGTAAGTCTCAGATAAAATAAATTGAAAAAATTGTGAAAAATCACTTTTTTGGACAAAATCACCTAATATTCGACTTTATTTATGAACCATCTAACAAGACTCTTCAGTTAAGTGGTGGTGTTTTAAAAAAGTGTCTTAGTGCGTGGTTTCATAAAAACTATAGGATAATAGGTGATTTTTTTAAAGGAAAAATGATTGAGCAACCCTAAGGGTTACCAACCCTCTAAGATACCAGAGAATAAAATATCATTATATGTGCATTAAATAAGAGAGATTATTTATAAAATAAAGTTTTAATATTTTCTTGACCAATGAAAAATCATAATATTTAGAGGGTTGTCAATCCTTAGGGTCATCCTATCACTCCCTCTTTTTTTTTTAAATGCATTTATTAGATGATTTTCCACAATTTTTCTTAAAAAGTTTACATGCATGTAAAAGCGCGAAAAAATGTAATGATATATGCATGCCACTTTCTAAGACTTTAAACAATTATGCATGCCATAGACTTTGTTGTTTATAACATTATAATTTTTTTCCTGTGCAGACCCTGCAGGAAAGAAAAAGACATCTCCAACAATATTAGTAGTTGCTGTAATGGTGCCTATAATAGTCATGGCTTTGCTAATTGGTTTATGCACATATCGTTTTCGTAAGGCTAAAAAGAAGTATCTTTCTGTTGACGCGAGATATGGTATTCTTCTATCTCTTAGGCTATGGTTTGTTCGTCTAAACTTATAYGAACTTGTTTCATCTCTGATTCGGATTACATTAAATAAGTTGAATCTAACGCTATCTTTGTTTGTTTTGAACTTCTTATTATATTTGTCAATTGTCATTAAGGTCATTTAATCAAGTTGCGACTGTTGTCCGTTAAGGACAATAACATTAGCCATAATATTCACATAGTCTTGTATGATCTCTTATTACATTTTGTTTGTGGCTTTAGTGCTTGAGGATTTCACAACTGCGGAGTCCTTGACGTTCGATTTTGGGACACTTGATGCTGCGACTAACCACTTCTCGGATGACCGGAAGCTTGGTGGAGGCGGTTTTGGCAATGTCTACAAGGTAATCATTATTCGTAAATTTTTAATTTTCTACGTTTTAAACCATGATTATTACTTTTGTTCTTAAAGTGAATTGTAAAGAGGTAACAAATTAAAGAAAACAAGGTAAGGGTTACACAAATGCAATCATGGAGTTCTATATACTTCCTCCGTTTTTTTAGTTGCCCCAATTTGACTTTTGCACTATTCATCGGAAGCACTTTGACCAAGTTTTGTGCTTTATACATAATAAAAAATATAGTCAAATGAGATCTCGTTAGATTCGTCTCGTTAGATTCGTTTCGTTAAATAATATATTAATATCTAATTTTTTTATAATTTTCATTAATCATAATTATAGTTATTAACGGTCAAAGTTGTGTCTCGGCAAGTGTGTTTTGTTGACTGGGGCATCTAAAAAAAACAGAGGAAGTATATAGTTTATTCTATATTACAAAAGACTTGAATTGATTAGTTAACAAACGAACGTTAAATGTCTTTTTTATTTTAAGGCCGGCCTAATATTAAGTAACAACGATTGATGTATATATATGTATATTATCGATTTAGGGAACCCTACCGAATGGACAAGAATTGGCCGTTAAAAGGCTATCGAGGATCTCCGACCAAGGAATGGAATCGTTTAAGAATGAAGCCGTATTGATAGCCAAGCTCCAACACAAAAATTTAGTAAAGCTTTTGGGATTTTGCTTAGCTGGAGAAGAGAAGCTACTTGTGTACGAATTCGTTCCTAACAAAAGCCTTAATTATCTTTTATTTGGTATACTCTACTAACTATATTAGTCTTTGCTAGTTTTTTTTTTTTTTTTTTGTTAAAATTAAATTAGTCCTTGTTGGTTGTTACCTATTTTGTTCCTCATCTGTTTGTTCATATTCAATAATGCTCTTTTGTTCCAAAATAATATTTTGTTCTAGGCATTGTCAATTTGTCATGGATTTATTTACTTGAATGTCATATGGACTCATATCTTCTACTAGCTACTAAACTTCATATRTGCCTGATAGATCCAAAAAAGAAAGACGCATTGGATTGGCCTATACGCTACAATATTATAACTGGAATCGCTAGAGGCATACTTTACCTTCATGAAGATTCTAGACCTCGAATCATCCATCGTGACCTAAAAGCAGCCAACATATTGCTTGAAGCGGATATGAACCCAAAAATTTCAGATTTCGGTTTGGCTAGGATGTTCAAAGTTGAAGAGACAGAGGATGACACAAGCATTATCTCCGGAACATAGTGAGCAGTAAACATTATTAGTTTTAGTTAAGTTTTGCTCGGAAATTAATCACTTATTAAATAGTTATTTTCAATGTCTCTTAGTGGCTATATGGCTCCAGAATATGCTATGCACGGACAATTTTCCATAAAGTCGGATGTATATAGCTTTGGGGTGCTATTATTAGAGATAGTAAGCGGCATGAAAATCAATAGCAGATCCCACGCATTTGGAGATGGGGATCTTTTAACTCATGTTAGTTGAAATTTCTTCTTTAATTTCCTTATTCTTCCTCTATATCAAAAAACTTACACGTACTTTCAAAATATGTCTCACATATGTTATGAAAGTGTAACACTTTTTTTATACGAAGGAAGTATTATTTCTTATTTTTGCTATTAAAATTATTTCCAAGATTTTAACCTGGCCTCTCTCTTATTTTAGGCATGGAGAAGCTGGAAAGAGAAAACGCCTTTGGAATTCGTTGATCCGACGTTGAGAGATTCAAGCTCTCCTGAAGAAATCTTGAGATGCATTGGATTAGGCTTATCATGTGTGCAAGAGAGTGCTAATGACAGGCCAACCATGTCAACCATCGTCTTCATGCTCAACACGAACTCTTCTACTAGTTCAATACCACCGCCTCGAAGCCCTCGATCATTTTACTGCAGCAGTACTGAATCATCTCATGCAACAACGACTAATAATCCACTGTCAATAACTGCCTTAAGCTCTCGCGACTAAGTAAAACCTCTTGTGATATTTTCAATGAAAATGATAAATATGAGTAAAGGTCTTGTAACTATTTTTTTTTTTTTTTTTTTTTTGCATTGGTGTTTTGAGAGCCATAAGGGCGTAGATGTACAAAAATTGAATTATTAGACATCGTAATAAAATTGGATTAAATACATATCAGATTTTTGGATTTTAGATATATAGTTATGATCTCATGCTTAGGAGGTGCATTACATTGAATTGCAATATCTATAATAACTTATAATGATAAAAAATTACAAGGCTGAGCTGAAAGTCAAATAGTTTGATTGGTTAGAGGGTTCAGGTGATATTTAAAACTTGGAATCAAATATTTTTTAGATTATTATTATCTTTTGAGACTCATTCGTACCCAAAAAAATAGGTTCTTGACAGGCTTTTTGAAGTGTAAGTATGTATGGAAAATATACAAATTAGATTATTTTTTTTAATATGATAATGGACCACTTCCGGCTAGTGTATCTATAATAAGTTGAGTAACAACTTACAAACACGCGGAAAAAGACTTGGTCAACCGTACCTTTGATGTAAACATTAATTAGTTAACAAATTTATGGTTATCAGAGTGAGAGATAATTCAATTAGCTAGAGCTTCCATCTCGATTTCAGGTGAACTTAGTTCGGGATCGATTCTCATGCACACTCTAGTGGGTCCCTAAAGAGCACAAAAACATTGATCAATTAATGTTATTGTTTTATACTTATTCTTATGGCTATCCAATAATCCTTCCCTACCAAGGAAAGAACAGAAAACGTAATGAAGGGTTTCCTTCGAAAAATTAAATAAATACAAAATCTGCACAATATTGTTGACTAAAAGAAAAGTGTCTCACTAAATTTCCAAACTGACAGTTCAATCGTTGACCCAAAAAGTTTTGGACAACTGTGATCGTATATTCATATTGTATACTGCTGAGAATGATGCTTTAGAAATTCAACCAGTTAACAGTTTACTTGCCTTCTTCAAAGCCTGAAATTTGCTGTCAAATTTTTTTTGGATGTATTTTATATTCTTTATTCATGTCAATATTCTTATGAAATATTCAATCTCATGAATATWTGATGACCAAATTTGCATGTTTTTGGTCACTCATGATCTTTTTCATGCACAATAATATTCTATTTCAAGGTACTGTATTTGATTAATTAACAGCAGATTATCGATGTTACTTTTATTAGCATATACCTCATTTTCTTTTATTTTTCAGGAGAATCAGCATCATTTACAGTAGAAAACCAGTGCAACTATACCGTTTGGCCTGCGGTTTTTACCAGTAGTGCTGGTTCAGCGAGTAATTACTCTGGATTTTCTCTCCCCAGCAAAGAGTCGAAAATACTTAATTTGCCAGAGAGTTGGAATGGGCGAATCATTGGGCGAACCCACTGTTCGACCAATCGCTCGACTGGCAACTTCTCTTGCCAATCGGCCGATTGCGGCACTGGCAGAATTGACTGCGGGAGCAGCTTTGGTKCTTCCCCTGTGACCSTCATAGAGTTCRGTATCTCCCRAGCGCAAGAGCAAGACTTTTATGATGTTAGCCTTGWCRATGGCTATAACCTCCCAGTGACAGTATTTCCGCACGGTGGCAGTGGCAATAGATGCGCTGCGACTGGTTGCGTGTTTAACTTTACAGAAGGTTGCCCCGATGATCTAAGAGTCGTCGACTACAATGATCAAAGTATAATTGGGTGTCGAAGCCCGTGCGATGCATTCCAAACGTCTGCGTCTTGCTGTACAGATGCCAGCGACTGTAAGCGTGACAGTTTCTCGCTTGGTTCGCTTATCTTTAAGAAGACTTGCCCGCGGGCTTATAGTTACGCCCTTGATGATGTCACTTCTGCCTTCGTTTGTTCGGGGTCGAATGTGTCCTATACGATTACCTTTTGCCCCTCCTCTACTCTCGCCAGGTACGTTCATGGCGGATTCTATCTTGTATCATTTCTATTGTGTTAAGGAGAGTATTCTACATGTGTCCCACATCGAAAGAATGAGTAGAGAATGACAACATATAAGTCAATGGGTTACTCCACCTATCACCATATGGTTTTAAGATGGACTCGTTGGCTTATGTGTGATCTATGTTTTCCTTGTGTGGGCTTGTGTTTAGCCCACCAAAGTTTGTCATATTAGGTGTGGATCGGATGAAAAATCAATTATGTTTCTTGGAAATCACCTCCTAAGTTGACTTTTAGAAGTTTTGAATTAGCGAGCATCAATCACCTCTTAAAATCTTAATTAACTATGGGCTTGTTTCAATAAATTTTAGAAAAAATAAGTTCACTTCAATAGAAATAGGTTGAATTTAGTAAAAATAAATTCAATTCTCAGTTGACGACTTAAATTAGACATCTTATTTTGCCATTAATCTAAAAAAATTACAGAAGGTATTGTATTCATCAAATGTATGATAAATTTATTATACATCAAACATATAGTTTCCCTTTATATTAATATAGTGACTCTTTATATCAATATAGTCACCCATTTTCACTTTACATCAATATAGTGATAAATAATACAAAAACTATTGTGTGCAACCGCCTTACAATAATTTATTGTAAAACGGAGTCTTTGATATATAGAATTGATAAAGTTATGGTTTTAATGCCTTAAGTTACTCTTTTTAACTGATCACTTTAATACATAAAAGTGTAACTTCAAATAAAATTTACATAACTTTTGAGTATATAAGTGTAACTTGGAATTCTATTAGCATAATTTAAAGCTAGAAAAATGTAACTTTAATTTTCTTTCTCACATTTGCAATTATTATTGCAGTAATGATAGTCACTTNGTGACAAAGTCACCCTTATAAAAGATGGTTAGTGACAAAAAACCCTATTTTTAATGTCTCTTAGTGGTTATATGGCTCCAGAATATGCTATGCACGGACAATTTTCCATAAAGTCGGATGTATACAACTTTGGGGTGCTATTATTAGAGATAGTAAGCGGCATGAAAATCAATAGCAGATCCCACACATTTGGAGATGGGGATCTTTTAACTCATGTTAGTTGAAATTTCTTCTTTAATTTCCTTATTCTTCCTCTATATCAAAAAACTTACACGTACTTTCAAAATATGTCTCACATATATTATGAAAGTGTAACACTTTTTTTTTATACGAAGGAAGTATTATTTCTTATTTTTGCTATTAAAATTATTTCCAAGATTTTAACCCTGGCCTATCTCTTATTTTAGGCATGGAGAAGCTGGAAAGAGAAAACGCCTTTGGAATTCGTTGATCCGACGTTGAGAGATTCAAGCTCTCCCGAAGAAATCTTGAGATGCATTGGATTAGGCTTATCATGTGTGCAAGAGAGCGCTAATGACAGGCCAACCATGTCAACCATCGTCTTCATGCTCAACACGAACTCTTCTACTAGTTTAATACCACCGCCTCGAAGCCCTCGATCATTTTACTGCAGCAGTACTGAATCATCTATGCAACAACGACTAATAATCCACTGTCAATAACTGCCCCAAGCTCTCGCGACTAAGTAAAAGCTCTTGTAATATTTTCAGTGAAAACGATAAATATGAGTAAAGGTCTTGTAACTATTTTTTTGTATTGGTGTTTTGAGAGCCACAAGGGCATAGATGTACAAAAATTGAATTATTAGACATCATAATAAATTTGGATTAAATACATATCGGATTTTTGGATTTTAGATATATAGTTATGATCTCATGCTTAGGAGGTGCATTACATTGAATTGCAATATCTATAATAACATATAACGAAAAAAAATTACAAGGCTGAGCTGAAAGTCAAATAGTTTGATTGGTTAGAGGGTTCGGGTGATATTTATTAAAACTTGAAATCAAATATTTTTTTTAGATTATTATTATCTTTTGAGACTCATTCGCACCCAAAAAATAGGTTCTTGACAGGCTTTTTGAAGTGTAAGTATGTATGGAAAATATACAAATTAGATTATTTTTTTAATATGATAATGGACCACTTCTGGCTAGTGTATCTATAATAAGTTTAGATACTGTATAATTTATTTAATCAGAGGATGGTAGCAGTTGAGTAGTAACAACTTACAAACACGCGGAAAAAGACTTGGTCAACCTTTGATGTAAACATTTGCACGATGATTAATTAGTTAACAAATTTATGGTTATCTGAGTGAGAGATAATTCAATTAGCTAGAGCTTCCATCTGGATTTCAGGTGAACTTAGTTCGGGAACGATTCTCATGCACACTCTAGTGGGTCCCTAAAGAGCACAAAAACACTGGTCAATTAATGTTATTGTTTTATACTTATTCTTATGGCTATCCAGTAATCCTTCCCTACCATAGGAAAGAACAGAAAACGTAATGAAGTTTCTTTCGAAAAATTAAATAAGTACAAAATCTGCACAATATTGTTGACTAAAAGAAAAGTGTCTCACTAAATTTCCAAACTGACAGTTCAATTGTTGACCCAAAAAGTATTGGACAACTGTGATCGTATATTCATATTGTATACTGCTGAGAATGATGCTTTAGAAATTCAACCAGTTAACAGTTTACTTGCCTTCTTCAAAGCCTGAAATTTGCTATCAAATTTTTTTTTGGATGTATTTTATATTCTTTATTCATGTCAATATTCTTATGAAATATTCAATCTCATGAATATTTGATGACCAAATTTGCATGTTTTTGGTCACTCATGATCTTTTTCATGCACAATAATA
>SNQN01004165.1:26318-39782 GCA_008642245.1 Bassia scoparia
ACCATTTTTCATATCACATAGACATTATTACAACATCAGACTCAAGTCGGTACACAACTCGTGCCACCCATATATTGTCACATTGCTCTAGAAAATTCACCGAACCAGTTTGCAAACTTTTTCTGAGAACCACCATCAGCAGCTCGATTCGCAATCTCATTGATACATAATCGTTAAGATGTGTCTTAAATGACCGCGGTTGTTATGACGTGTGCTAAAGTTAATCCGCAACTCCATAAAGAACTCGCGGTCTTCTACACCCATTGGTTGAAAAACGATTATCAGTATCGATATATTCCTAATGCATATAGCACATCGTCGCGTACCATATTATTGCTCCTTTCGGTTAGGACAATATATCCTAGGGAGGCTCTTTGGTGTGCGCTTATGGTAAACGCAAATCGTTGGCACGAAGCTGTGTTTTGGTCCCCGCGACTAGGAATTGCCTATAAATGTGTGTCGGCATGTGGTGTTGCCGTTGGACAATTTAGAGCAACTCGTGGCGGTAGAATCTTTATGCCAAGTTGTTTTCTCCGTTATGAGGTCTATCCTTTCTTTGATTTGTCAACGCTACCACCACCACCACCACCGGCATCCAACCCTAATTCGACCAATTCTAGCGGTACGACGATTTCTTTCACTCTATTTGCATATACTATATATTCATAGATCATCTTGAGAGTGAGGGATAGCTCARGTGAGTAAAGTTTCCTTCCTGATTCCAGGAGATCTTAGGATCGATTCTCATCCCCACCCCTATAGCTCTCTTAGTACCAAAAAAAAAATAGATCATCTTGAGTCAAGTTTCTTTTGAAATTTATAATAATATTAGTTTCTTTTGGTACGACATCTATATTGACCGGTGTTATGTAGTACCTCTTGTCTAAAATTGCCGAAGAAATAATTTACAAAGAAAATTAGATACAAACATCGCTTTTGAGTTTGAAAATAACAACACTTGTATGTACAAACATATTGTACTTTTTTTTAAGAGGAAATTGTATGTAGCTATGTCATACGAAGTATTTATTATACTGTATATAAGTTCATTTGGTTAAAATTATCTAAGTTCTTTAGTAATTATTAAATTCAAATTAGGAAAATTCAAATGAATTAAACATAACCTATGTCTTGCAATGTTAGAGTAAATAATAAACTGAAATAATGAACAATAATTAAAATTAATAGTCTCTATTCGATTTGTTATCCTAGTACTTCCTTTAATTCATAACAAAAGATGCGAGAAATATAATAAGTACTTCCTCCGTAACAATATAAGTGCAACAGTTTTATTGTTGACACTGTTCACAATTTTCAATTTGACCGTAATTTGTGACTTGCACATAAGAAAAAATATAGTCATTTGGGATCTCATTGGATTTGACTCAACTTGTAGTTTTTTATGAACTAGTGTTTATATTTTTTACAAATACATAATTAAAGATATTAATTTTTAAAATTTTATCTTGACATGCGTAAAAAGTACAAGTGTTGCCTTTTTTCTTACTGAGGAAGTATTATTTGAGGGAAATAAAATATTTATTTGTTGCATGTTTCTGCTACGATACATTACCAATTTTAACAAGAAAAGGATTGCATCGGGTAGTTTKCACTTTGTAATAGTGAGTTTATGAATCMAGTATAATCTAGAACAATAAAAAAGTTTGACATACTTTTAGTACTCCCTAGTCCCTAATTTCGAAACGATTCCTAACTTTAATCATCAAGAAGTTACCATCAAATTTCATTTTTATAGGATTGCTTTATATTTCGAAATATGATAACAACATGGGAGAACACAATAAAAAGAACTAATAGACTATTAAGTGTCTTGCCTTTGCAGGAGAAACGCCAAATCATCTCAACACTGGTGTGTTGTCAATCGTTGTTCAATACGTTCGTCGTGGTGTTGCTAATTCCATTGACATTATTTTCGTAAAAAGGAAAGAGATACTTTTAGGCATGAAATGGTAAGGAAGGGCCCTCCAACTTATAGTATAATCGCAGATACAATTCTTTCTCTTAGTTTGTACTTAGTCTGTATATGCGCTAATGTGTGTTATCTCATGGAGTTCGTGTTAGTGTTTGAGGATAACAAATGCAGGGTCCTTGTGTTCGATTGGGACACATTCAAGCCGCACTAACAACTTTTCGGAGACTAAGCTTGGAGGAGGAGAGTTGGCCATGTTTATAAGGTATGTAACAATAAATCGCTGAGATCAACACGAATGAATTAGACACCGTTCATAATCTAGTCAAAGCAAATTTTGTTCGTTGATTTACTGTCATAGGACCCTAGGAATGGACAAAATGCCGTGAAAAAGGCTACAAGGTTCTCCGACCCGAGATTGGAGTCATTTAAGAGAAGAAGCTGTATTGATAGCCAAACTTCAACACAAAAAATCTAGTTAGATTGTTGGGATTTTGCTCACGCGAAGAGGAGAGACTACTCGTGTATGAATTTGTTCCGACAAAAGCCTCGAATTATCTCTTATTTGTATACATCATTTGTTATTGATTTAATTTTTTTGATAAGCATTAGTATTAATCATCTTTGATCTTGAATGAACATTACACTCTTAGTCCCGGCGCATTAATTATGAGTTCCAAGTCCTAAATATTATCATTGATTATTATCTCTAGTTTATATTAATCTAATTATTAAGTGTGTCATCATATAGATTCAGAAGACAAGAGAGCTAGATTGGCCTATGCGCTAAAATCATAGTAGGATTCGCTGAGGTTTGCTTTATCTTCACAGAGGATTCTCGACCTAGAATCATTCATCGAGTCTTAAAGCACCAATATTTGCTCGAAGAAGATATGAACCAAAATTGCAGATTTTTGGTTTGGCAGGATCTTCAAAATGGAACAAGTGAAGCATGCCACAAGCGTAATAGCTGGGACATAGTAAGTTTTTCTATTGGATTATCATTTTTTTCAAAATAAAAAAAAAATCTAGCAATCATGTTTCGAATTCGATCCCAACATTTTACTATTTGCAGAGAAAAATAATGGGATTCATTACTTTTGATCATTTAAACTCTATCTAATGCAAGAGATTAAAGCCTCAAAACTTGTATTAGCCTTCAAGCTCAATATGATGCCATTGAGAAACATATGGTTGTTACATCAGATGCACAATAATTTATTGTGCACAAGCTATAGTTACCTTATATCAATATAGTGACCTTTTATATCTATAGTGACCCATCACTTTACATCAATATAGTGATAAATATAAGGGTCACTATATTGATAAAAAGGTTTACTATATTAACCAAAAGGGTCACTATAATCTTCAAGATAATTTATTGTGCATCCGATTTACCTAATCCTTTGTCTTGAGCAAAACATCCTATAGTAGCTCCAACTTCGCTCAGCTCCAACCAATGGATTAAACATTTTTTCATTCAGTGGTTTATGGCACCAGAATACGCAATGCATGGACAATATTCTAATAAAGTCAGATGCATATATGGGCGTGTTATCATTAGAGATTGTAAGTGGCAAGAAAATACATAGCAGATTCTCGCTTTTGGCGAAGGAGATTTTTGACTATGTAGTAAAAAATCCTTTTATTTTAAATTGATATCTAAATTAAAGTTTTATAAAACTTCATAATTAAAAATCAAATGTCATGATCATATTTAATTGATTGTTGTAACATATCATTAATAATACTCCTCTCAGGCGTGGAGAACTTGGAACGAATCAAGACCTATGAGTTTATAGACCCGAAAATGGGAGATTCGTACTCAGCAGACGAATCTTGAGATGCATTCACTTGGGGTTATTATGTGTACAAGAGATTCGCATGACAGGCAACAATGTCAACAATCGTGTTCATGCTCAACCCGAATCCTCGCG
Organism: Bassia scoparia; assembly: GCA_008642245.1. NCBI lineage: Eukaryota > Viridiplantae > Streptophyta > Magnoliopsida > Caryophyllales > Amaranthaceae > Bassia > Bassia scoparia. The sequence goes on from SNQN01004165.1 coordinate 30,189, forward strand.
CAGTACACTTGCCAACTCCTCACTGCCCTCGATCTTTTACAATAGCAAACACGAATCATCATCGACGAACACAAGCACTCTTGACCAATACGTCTCTCCGTAATCAGGATCAACGAGTGAGATGAGTCCTAGGTAGACTGTTCATTTCAACTTTGTAACTATGCATTCTAGTTAGTTGTTGAAGATGGAAAGAAATAATAATGCTTATTAACGGTCAACTTTAGCATAGTAGAACTTAGACTATACATAAGTTTATTGGTGTACTTACACAAAGCTTTCATTGAATTTTTTCCATAAAACGTGACCCTTTTTATGCATGAAATGAACAACATTTGATAGTGTCTTTTAGTTTACCTATCCAAAATAACAAACACACAAAAAACACAAATAAGCAATTTATATAGGAGTATAATATTAATTTGTTATATTGTTGGCCGGACGTTAATCCGAGGCATCGTTTTATCAAATATTTTTCACATTAGTTATAATCTCAATTTTCATTTTGTTAAATATTTTGAATAATTGCTTGTTAACATTGTTAAATCTCAACTTCGAAATACGTGAAATTGTTTGTGAATTAAAACGATACGGAGGAAATATAATATACATTGTTTATATTTGTTGGCCCAGACGTTAATCAGAGGCATCGCCCGAGCCAAAACCGTACACTAGTTGTATTATAAAAATCATGCACAATTTTCATATAAATAAGTTTCCAATATTGATACATTCTACACCATTCATTCTTTAAAGATCATGTTACTTCCATTTTTTAAGTATTGTCAAGTGAAGAAAATCTAATAAATAGTTGTTGTTGTATATTAATAAATATAGTAATGTGATATCTTGTTTGTTTCGTATTAATGAGTAGAATATTAATTAATATTTAATCGTTTTAATTTTTACAAATGTATAACTCAAGGTATGGACAATACAAAACATACTAYCTCCGTTTTTYTAGATGTCTCACTTTGAGTTTTGTGGTTTTTGAGGCAAAATATTGGTGTAAGTGATTAGGTGAATAGATGAGTAATTTAATAAAGTATGTGGGACACATAGGTGAGAGAGGTAGAGAGAAAGAGGTTGTGGACGACCCCAAAAAAGTACAAAGTAAGTGAGGATTATATAATAATTTATTGTGATCCCCATGTCTTAAAAGGGAAAAAAATCAAAGTGGGACAACTAATTTCAAATTTTCTAAGATAGAAACTGGAACATCTAATAAAAAACGGAGGAAGTATGATGCATTAGTAAGGTATGAATAGTAACTGATATTATGTAATAGAGTATTTTTTTTTAAAAAAAATATTGACAGTCTCTTCAGATTTCTCACCTTTTGTTTGCTGATGATGTGATCCTTTTTGGGGAAGCAAACTCTAGGACTCTTCAGTCGATGAAGAGCACCCTGGATTTGTTCTGTAAGATTTCAGGCCAAACTATTAACTTTGACAAATCCAAATTGTTGTTCTCCCCGAATACCTGCTTGAATGTTATAGATGACTTTGAGGATACGTTGGGATGTTGTCAGTCTAAGGACTTGGGCACTTATTTGGGCTTTCCTCTTTTGGACAGGAAGCCTACAGTTAGGCAATGTCAGTTTATTGTGGATAAAGTCAGAAGGAAACTGTCTACTTGGAAGACTAAATTTCTTTCCAAGGGTGGCAGGCTCACTCTGATTAAGGCCACTCTAAATGCCATTCCTAACTATTATATGCAATGTATTGATTTGCCCAAGTCTATTCTAACACAAATCAAYAGTATTTCCTCGAATTTTTTCTGGGGCACTCATGAGGGGAGGAAACTACATCTAGTAGGTTGGGATACCATATCCAGACCCACCTGGGCGGGGGGATTGGGAGTTAGAAACCTTGCCTTAGTTAATAAGGTTCAAAGGTGGAAACTGTGTTGGAAGTTGATGTATTTTCCCCACAATTTGGCAGCTCGTGTGATGTGGCATAAGTACTTAGCTTCTAGGGGTTCCCCTACTGGCTTTACGAAGGGCTCCTTCATTTGGAGATCATTGGGTAAAGTCTGGGGGGAGTTTACTGGGCACTCTAAGTGGGTGATTGGAGATGGTGCTGAGATCTCCTTTTGGAATGATCGATGGTTAGCTTCTCACCCACTACGAGGTCTTATCCATGGGCCCCTTTTGGAATCTGATAGTGTAGTTACTGTCAAGGAGTGTCTTGTTGATGGGAATTGGGATTTCTCTAGGCTCTCCTTTCCTCTGCCTGACTCGATTTTGAAGTGTATTTGGTCTGTGCCTATCCCCCTGTTCCCTAAAGGAGATACTCATGTTTTTGGTTTTTTGAAAAATGGTGTTTTTCAATTTAAAATGGCTTATGAATCCCTGTTCACTGTTGATAAAAGTTTGCAGGAGTCCTCTCAGGTCCTTTGGTCTACCTCTGCTCCACCCAGAATCCTTGTCTTCCTTTGGTTAGCCTGGTTGACGGTTGCCTCTAAACTTAACCTTGCTCTCCGTGGTTGTCTGCTACCCCTTCTGCCCTTTTTTCCCCTTGTCCGGACAGCTCGGCATCCTATTATTTAGAGTGCGTTGCGAGCTAGACAGTTGGACTATACTTGTCCCCTCCACACTCCTTAGTAGGGCCCTTCTGCTCTCTTGCTCCTTCTGGTTCCTGGTTGCCTGCGCTTTGCTCCGCTTGAGTTTCAAGCACTCTGGCTGATGGGAGGTTATCTCACTCTTTTTTTTGCATCTTTGGCAAGCGTAGGACAAGTGGGTTTTTGACCGATGCTGTTACTTCCCCTCTGCTTTCTTTGTGCTGCCATTGCACATGCTAGGTCTTTGCTACTCCCACCCTCTCGATGGCTCTGCCTCTATATCCTTTGCACTTGGCCCAGCTATCCCTGCTTTGTAGTTGGACCCACCTCTTGGCTTTTTGAATTAATGTGATGCCTCGTGGAAAGCTGATGTCCTGCAGGATGCTTTTGTGGTCCGTGATTCATCGCGGTCTTGGGTTCGGGGACAGGAGTACTTGGTTGATGTTTCTCCTCATGTGGGGCTTTTAGGCCATTCGAGGCCATGGTTTTGTTTGTCAACAAGGATGGATAGGGGTGATCTTTTCTGCGGATGTGCAATGAACAGTGGATTGTATTAAGCCCCACTGCTGATACTCCGGTTTGGTTATGTTTTATATGTTGCAGGGACTGAGGCATTTTTTTTTCAGGAGTGTCTTCGTTCTGTTCGAGGCGGGGTGGAAGTGTGAATAGCTAGCAGATTGTTTGGTAAGGATTGTAGCTAGATGGAGAATTATCGAGGTTGTTGTTTTTGATAGCCTCCTATTGGGCTTCATGTATTCTATGGACTTAGAGAGTGCTCTGTTAGGCTATAGCTGGTTGTTAGTCATGTTACAAACTGTTATTTGCTGTGTGGTTTTGAGATTTTTAATTTAATTTGTTGTTCTTTTCGCCAAAAAAAAAAAAAAAAAATTGATTGGTCTTCAGCCGCTCTTCTGACATATGTGATTGTTTTTTAGATGTGGGGCACCTAGAAGTGAACATCCTCACCTATGGACACAAGGAATAAAACAAAGACGGCCTTCTTGAAATTTTCGCAACTCTGTTTCTAACTACAATAATAAAAATAACTTTGTTATTGCTTGTAAATGCTCTCACAAATTTAAAAAAAAATTAGTGATCACATAACAAAATTATCAAAATGAAAATAGAAAAAAAGATAATCCATCATTGATGTCGTTCCCAATCACTGCTATTATCTTAACGATGATTTCCAAGGAACACATCTACCAATTATTGAGTGGAATGTATGCTCAAACAACCCCACTATGCTTCGCTACACATTAGCCAATCAAACCAAATCTATACACCTCTTTCGGTTAAACTCTGTCCAACGCACGACCCAGCGGCTTAACATCAACTGATTTTGCACCGCACCCACAGACCACCATTTACGGCCACTTCCTATGTCGCGGTGATGTAAACTCAGCAGTGTCAAGAATTGCAGTACACTGCTAAACTCGATCGCTAAAGACTATCTGATCCACGAAAGAAAGCAAATATGGTAGGTGAGTGATTGGTAGACCTTAACAGTCCTTTTCAATACCAATGGATGATATACCGCTTCTTTAACTCGAATGGACGCACGGTAACGGCATGGACGCATTCATGGATCTCAATGAACGAACATTTATGGACATGACATTGCGATCCGAGCTGCTATCGGAGTGATCGCAAAGAAATTTGCAGCGCTGTTGTGAATTTCACGATCTTTCAAACGATATAATGGTATGGGGCATGTACGCAGATTGAGCCAGCCATGATTGTAAATAACATGCTTGATTGAAGCAGTAATCGATTCGTGCAAACTCCCGGTCGTAGAGGAGAAGATCTTTATCGCGTAGCTGTGTCGCCGTATAACTCTATCCTCGCTCGTTGATTTGTCCGTTAACACTAGCCTACCCCCGCACAGACCTGCTCCGTCACCGACTAATAGCACCATTTCTAGCGGACAAAATGGTATATATATGTTGACCTTCTCTTTTAATGATAATTCCTTTGTGRTTGAAAATTTAATGATCAAATTGCGTTTTCAAATATGGTCATCAATCATCATAAGTCTGATCTTCATATCATTATTTACCTTGTTAATTCCTATACTCAAAGTATGTCATAGTTAAGACCGTTTATATAAAAACACACCTTAAAGTTGAGACTGTTATCATATAAAACACACCTAGTCGGCTAAAAATTTTAATATGKTCCATTGAGAATGGATTACCACAAACAATAATAGGGAACTAATCATACAACAACAAGTGTCCATCGAATTGAAGTCAATAGTTGACTTTGAAGTATTGGCAAGCAACCTATTAATTAAAGAAATGTTTTATTTTTATTGATTTCTAATATCTTTAATATTTCAATTATCAAATTTTTATTATTTCAAACATTAGGAATTTTCAAAGTTAATTTATAAAATTATTTTCTAAAATTAATAAAACAAATTAAGTACTCGGTAATCTATGTTATATATAAAGCAAACACCCCAATTTGGTCGATAACTTTTGTGCGAACCTTTTTACCACAAGGATACAATTATAAAATAAAAATAGCTAAATATAAAAATGTAAATAAAAAGAATATATCTTATCCAAAATAATTTTAAATAAAAAATTAAATAACTAAATATAAAAATATTAAAATAACCACAGAAATATCTAACGATCGACTTAATAACATTTAGATCTGAAAAACAATAAAAAGAATATATATCTTATCTAAAAAAATTAAATAACTATATATTAAAATATTAAATTTAAAAAGGAAATATGTAACAAATTAATAACTTCTACATCAAAAACAACAATAAAAAAATCCATGTTATATTATAAAGCAAAAATTCAAGTTTGGTCGATAACTTTTGTGCGGCTTTTTTAACCTCAAANAGAGAAGGGGTGTTAAATAGTAAATGAGGAATTTTTTTAATTAATTTGTTTTAAACAAGGGTATATTAGTAAATTCAAGGGTAAAAATGGGGAATTAGAAGAAATTTGTTATATTCGATTAGGCATGTAAAGTTGGTGGCTATAACTTAGAATAAAAAAAAAACACATGGCTACCAAATAGAATTCGTAAAAATTGATGGCTACCATATAGAAAAACCCTAAATAATATCAAGAGTTGCCAATAAAATGTAACGGAGGGAGTACATTTAATTATCCTCTCTTGTTAGAGACCACACATATTAGATTTGGAACAATAGAAGACATGTACGTACTCCCTTAGTGAGCTCGTCCCCATAAATTTGCAATATTTAAAATTTTGACGGTAGTCCATACTTAAGTATTGTATGTTTAGACAGGGTCGTCCCAAACAAATCGGAGACCTTGTGCTAATTATGATATTTTATTTTACCAAAGTATTTTTTTTCTTTTACCAGTAAGCGTTATTAATTTTCTTAGTATAAAACTTCATTTTTTTGCATGATGAATTATTGCACAGTTAAATTTCTATATATTGTTGTAGATTCTATTTAAAATTGAACAAAAAAGAACTAAAATGAGGGAAAAATGATATCAAAGTGAAAGGAAAAAAAAAAAGCAAAATGATTGCATTAGGGTTTGAACACTAGACTTATGAAGTATACGAAGTTACTTTTACCATTGAGCTAACAGTGTGTATATGCATTGTTTGATGCACATTTTTTATTTTATACAATCTTTTATAAATTTTGGGACCCCTTAAAAAATTGGGCCCTGTGTTGTTGGGCAGCTTGCACAGGCCCTGGGTCGGCTCTGTATTTAGAAGTTCTTGTATGTATCAGATACACCACAAATTATTAGGTGCAATCCCCCCTACCTAGCAAAATACAACCCCACCTATCTTATGTGTCACATGATTTATTCCCCCCCACCTATCTCTCACACATGGTTTTAAAAAAAATTAAATAAAATGTACAATCTCATGCATGGTTATTTATTAAAAAAAAATTATTAAACTACTTTCTATTTTGGCTGCCCACGTTTCCTACTTTTACCTTAATTAAAAAGCCTAAATATTTATTTTTTTAAAAATAATTAGTTGATTTACTGCTTTCATGATGATTTTAATTTAAGATCAATAGTTAATTAGATACAATATTAAAATATCTTATAAGTAACAAACTAGACGTAGTTTAAGATTAATTTTAAGATTAAGTAACAAACTATTCTCATAAGTCATACCCTATTTAACCTACCAACACAACAAGAAAATTGGCTTCGGCCGACCATACTTACCGACCGATTTTCGGTCGGTAACAGGGGTTACCGACCGAAAATCGGTCGGTAAGTGGTGTCGGAATCACAGTAGTCGGTAATCCAAAAATTACCGACCGAAATTCGGTCGGTAAGGCTTTACCGACCGATTACCGACCGATTCCCGACCAATTACATCCGACCAAATTTTGGAGGGAAAAAGTGGTTTACCGACCGATTAGTCGGTCGGTATACCGACCGATTTAAAGATCGGTCGGTAAATACCCTTTTCCCTCCAAAAATTAGAGAGCCATGGAGGGGTTTACCGACCGATCTTTAAATCGGTCGCTATACCGACTGACTAATCGGTCGGTAAATACTTGTAATTATTTTTTTTTTAAATTTAAAATACAGATTACCGACCGAATATTCGGTCGGTAATTTGTATTTTTTAATATAATATATTTTTACTGACCGAATATTCGGTCGGTAATCAGTATTTTTTATATAATATATTTTTACCGACCGATATTCGGTCGGTAATTTGAACTTCTGAAATTAAAAAAAATGGCAGAAACCAGCTTGCAAGCTGGTTTTCATTTCAACAATAAAAAAGCAAAATGCATGAAAATATACATCTATCAAAAATAAAAAAAATTAGTCTATTTGTATTGCATAAAAARAAATACAACTTAGGTATCATAATAATCTATGTTCTATCTAACAGAATTTTTCGCTGATTCATTCCCGATCCTTGTGTTCTAGCACCACCTTCTCCTGAAACAGAGTGACTTTTTTGCTTCCATTGTCACTAGAGCATTGTTTTTTGGGACCACTGGAGACATAATTTACTGAACTTGGGGTTTTCCCCTTTTATTGTAATCCTGATTGCCAGTTTAACCAAAAAAAAAAACAATGTATCGTATTGTATCTGTATGTTTTTTTAGACACTGTGACATAGCATGCACGGAGAACCAAGTATCAGAAAAGATTGATGTATTACGTCTTTCTCCACAAACAATTAAAGGTTGGTAATTCCTTACTCATTTGTGTTTTGTACAAAGGTCCAAGCGAAACACCGTGCATATAAGATAACATCTTAATTTCCATATTTCCCAAATTTTTAACTAGGCCAAATGGGGGCTCTGATAGTGATGATTACATTTGTTTTGGCCATAACAATCACTAAAAAGATACTGCAGACTTTTGGCGTATAACAGTCACAGATTATGATCAGAATTAAGGTTACTTACAGCACTTGAGAGCTTTTAATCTCTTTTCTTACCATCACTGAGAATCAACTTTAAGCCATCTCTATCCAAATAACTCGATTGCTAAAACGCAACAATCGAACACTGATATGCAAATGATAGCTCCCATATAGTCCTGTGAATATAGCAGTGTAGCTTCCTGATCATATACGCAATAACACACCATGCTCCCATACGAGACTGTACGAGTATCCCACGCTTCGATATCACATAAGTGACTTCACTCCACAACATGGACCATAATCGACAGAACACTACATGAGAACACATTGCATATGGTCTGCAATATAACACGAGAGAAGCGCCTTCTTGATAGAGTGGTCTCATGAATCTCTTAAAGCATCCCAGAAGAGTGAAGTCCAGCTGTATATGTATGTTGCAGAGAGTGCTACAACTGATAGTGTGCCCGCATTTTTCGGGAGTCCTTCTCTGCTGATGATTTACCGTGCCATATTCTGTCACTCCTCATGGATTAGCAACAAAAGTTCTACATAAAAGGGGTATTAAACGCTCGGTTATTTCTGCAGCCTGCACATATTATCCTGCACAGTGATATTTAATGAACTGAAGATAAACAACGCATAAATAATTCATCGCCTAGTCCATTAGTAGGGTCGCTAACATAACCAAAAGTGATGATTTAGAAGTCGATCATGCCACAAAGATTTCTCCTCATCCTACGATCGAGAGCTCTTCTCCTGGATAGGTATATAATTCTAAACATAATTTATACGGATAATAATATGTGCTGGTAGGTTGGTGGACTTCCCCAAATTCTTGATTGCAAACAGCACAGTCACTGCAGTGAGCAGTTTTACCATTTCCTTCGTTATGGCTCGAATACCATATAGAAGTAATGCTCCGGAGAGGTCTTGCGTTCTACCCCGATGCAGGAGAGTTGCAGCAGGAAAATCTGCATGTTTTTTCATCTCTAATCAATGGTAAAGTTCAAGAAATTCCTGATCTTTATAATATTTCTAAGTTCTTTATGTGATGTAAAGGGGAGTCTTGTTTTTTGAGACAGAGAGTTCTGATAATCTGAGGAATAGTTAGAGGCTGGATACGCTTCTAAGTGGCCCCTTTTACACGATCGATAGGCAAATGGCCGCGCTTGCACTTGAGGAAGGCCTTTATCAAGGTTTATAAGCCACCTGTTCCATGTACTTCTGATCGCAATGATGGGAGGGCTCTTTCCATTCTCATTCAAATTCATTGGATCAGACAAGGAACTTTCTATAGGTGGGAAGAGAGTTTGCGCCTGTCTTCTTCGTTGCAGTAGCACTTGATGTAAATTGTTCTGCAATTATAGAACTAAATAGAGAATATCGAACAGAAATCTGAATGCTAAACATGATGCAAGTAACCGAAACTTACTTAAGGCAACAAGGAAAAATTATGAAATAGTTTGCTTTCTTTTGAGAATCTCGATGTTTCAGTCCAATTGTAATCTAGAGATTGACATTCATCTGATGCTCTATGAATAGTGTTCGTTGTGATTGTATTTAAATGTAGGACAAAACGGTTCTGATTCGAAGCAAGTCCGAATCATGGTGACAATCATAAAGCGTCACTTACAATCACATGATCTAATGTTGCAAATGCCGAAGAGG
>SNQN01004165.1:39807-54093 GCA_008642245.1 Bassia scoparia
ATACAGAACGAAATTGCAAGACAAACTTCCTGCTTATCTAAGACAGTAAACATACATATTGCAAGATAAACTTACTGATGATCTAAGACAGTAAGAACATACATAAGAAAAACTTGTTGTGTGAAAACAAACTGTAAGCACCCCAGAGATGTTAGCACAAAGTGAAGTTTTCTGAACTCGTGTTCTCATTGTGGGATGATGAAGCAGTAAGGAGGGTCAGATCAATTACAGAAGTATCCATGTATTTAATGGCAGTTTGATGATCATCTGATTCTTTGAATCCGATATATATCTTTTTGGTAGATTGCTTGCTTGTGTAGTTTTGAGTAGTTCCTGAACTGGTTTTGATGGCAATTCTAACTTCACAGGAGGAGAGATGAAGGTACAACCATCCTACTGGGAGATTTGGTGTTATCAGGCATATATCAACCAAAGAGGACTTGTTGTGATAATTATATATCCTAAGGAACTTAAATACTTGAATTTTGCATAGTCTAGATATTTGGTGTTATACTAACTAATTTATGCAATAATATGTCACAATTAAGTGTATGAGAAGCTTTCTTTCAATTTTGTTACATATGTCTACTTAGAGATAACATTTTTTCAACTAGAACTGTGTCATACATCTAGAGAGTTGATTTTGGTGCTTTCTTCAATGAACAAATAACTTGGTATATTCAGGATACATCAGTTGCTAGTCGAGCTAATAGTGGTACTTTGGAGTTCATTAGTGTACAGACTCCAACAAAAAGAAGGTACATTCACCAAGTACATGATAGATGAATCAAAGACGCATTCACGGCCATTCCTCGCTAAGAAATCGGTCAGCTTGTTGAGCTTCCTCTCCTCGAACAGCAGCTGAGACTCGCAAAGCTGTTGCTTCAGTTCCCTACATTCCACAATAATRTTGATCAGTTTATGGGCAAGCAACCGRTGGTCATGGATGAGCTCTACTGCCACTTTGCAATCCRAAGAAATATGGACATGATTCCAGTTGTTGTTTTCTKCCATGATTAACCCATGTCTCAAGGCTTCTAGCTCCGCAGTCAAAGGTGAATCAGCAATAATGCGTTTGAGGAAGCCACGCACCCAAGTGCCCAAGTGATCACGGCATACACCTGCAATATAACTAACATGTGTTTTCTTGTCCCAAGTTGCATCCGTATTAAGCTTGAGGAACCCTAGTGGGGGGGGTCTCCATGTTTCAGGACTTGGTTGTGTTTGGTTGGGGGAATGGGTCTGATTTAAAGCTTGGTCTGACACTCCAAACAGGCTGAACTCAGTAGCTGCCTTCTTTGCTAACCTAATACACTCTTGGGCTGACACATTAACCCTCTCAAACACCCACCTATTCCTTCTTTTCCACACATACCAAAGTAAAAAGGGGAAAAAATGGCACCAATTTACACCTGACCAGTCAGCATGGTTTGAAATATTAACTCTTAGCCAAGTTGCCATGGTTCCACTATGATGATCACCCCRATTAGGAAGTAAATCCCAGACCTCCTTAACTCTAACACACTCTCTGAACAGATGCAGGGCATTTTCAAGGGAAGACGGGCAGAAGGGGCAGAAAGGAAGAGTAGGGATTCCCCTAGAAGCCAAGAGATGTTTCGTAGCAAGCCTATCTTTATAGACTTGCCATAGAAACACTTTCAGCTTTGGTAGGGTACTAGTTATCCAAATGAATTTCAACTCATCCTTGAGTCCTGGACCAACCTGAAACAAAGAATTATAGCACATTCCCACATGAAATCTATCCTTTAAGACAAATTTTGAAACACTAACATCAGAGCAAGGTCTACTAGGGATGGGGGTTCCAAGGATAGCTAGCTGAAGGTCCTTTGTTAGAGGAGAAGATAGAGAGGATAGGTCCCAGTGTCCAGCTGTTATAAGATCGCTAACTTTAAGTTGAAGGTCTGCTGGAGTCCTAGGTCCTGGAAGAAGAGAAGAAAGAGGGAGATCATGACACCAGCTATCTTCCCAAACTGAAATCGATTGCCCATCACCAACTGCCCAAGAGCAGGAGGAAGTGAAAAGCTTCCAGCCAAGCCCCAAATATTTCCAGATGAAAGAACCCTTTTTGAAGGAGAAAGGAGAAGCTGAGCTGTACAGATACTTAGTGGAAATGATCCTAGCTGGAAGGGTAGAAGGCATAGAAGTCAGTTTCCAACACAATTTTGCAGAAAAAGCTTGGTTAGCAAGAGAAAGATTTTTAATACCCAAACCCCCCATCCATTTAGGTTTACACAGATCATACCAGGAAGTAAGGGCAAAGGTTCTCTTTTCTTGATCAGTGTTCCAGAAGAACCTACTAGCTATGGAGTTAATTTGATCTATAATCCCCTGGTGTAAAGGCATGCACTGCATGTAGTAAGTAGGAATGGAATTAATTGTGGAATTGATGAGACAAAGCTTTCCTGCTTTAGACAGATATTTTGATTTCCACATGCTAAGTTTTTTCCTCACTTTATCCACAATAAATCCCAAACGACTCTTGGAAGGTCTCTTRTACCCTAAAGGATATCCTAGGTARGTGCCCAAGTCATCCGTTGTTTTACAACCAAGGAACTCCTCAAATTTAAGTCTGATGGCTGGATCTGTGTTTTGAGAGAAAACAATGTTGCTTTTACTCATATTAATTGTTTGCCCAGAAACCTGTCCAAAAAGCTCAAGAGTAGCACACATTGATTTCAAAGTTGAGTCACTAGCTTCCCCAAACAGGATAACATCATCAGCAAAGAGAAGGTGTGATATAGTAGTGCGCCCTCTCCCAATGGTGAAGGGGGTCCAGTATCCCTCCTCACATTCCTGCTATTAGTATTCTAGATTTTACCATTCCCATCTCAAGATGAAATGTTGTGGGATACAAAGGTAATCTCACCCGTCTGGCCGAAAGACTGGGCCATACGGCTATTCCATAGTTGCGGCGTTGGCACGAACTTTTGGCCTCGAATGGTTTCCAGTTTCACAAACTGAATTCTGGTGAGGTTAATACAAGCCATCATAATTCGTTTGACGTGAGTCCCATTGTTCGATCAGTGTAACCTCGTTGCACCTAGTAACACTCACGGATAAAATCCCACTTCAAGCTTACTCATAAAGCTTTTTCCAAATCGTCGATTATTGAAAGCAAACACCCCTTTCCCCCGCGTTACTCATTGATGCAGAATTCCGTTTGCCAACAATTACAGTTAGAATCTGTGTCCCTGTTTTAGACGTAGTAACAAAGCATTCTCGATTTGGGGAATAAAGAGGGTAAGTGAGATTTCATCCTGCGAACAATAATTTTTTGATAAACACTTGAATAAAGTATTACAGAGGCTATATGGGATGTAATTTTTAATGGACTCGGGGCTTGTCATCATTTTGGAAATGAGAGCATATTTGCTTCGTATTAATGAGGAGCAGAGACTGACTCGGAGTGAAGATGTCAGCTCAAGAATTTGCTTGTGCCCCCCATCAGGTTTCCATTGTCGCTTGAAATAGAAGAATAGCATGGAACCATCTGGTCCTGGGCCTTTGTGGGGTTCCCCTATTCCTAATCAGGGTCGCCTCACTCTTTAGAGATGGTGGTGTCCACCAAATTAAGAACAGGCAATTAAAGGCAGACATCACCTATGGTCATGATGTAACAGAAGAGACTAGAGGGTGTAAAGAGATCATACAAAATAACCTCTTTATGTGTGTTACAAGAAGGCGGAAGTGAGTAGAGAATAGTTACCTGCACTGAGTTCACCAGTTGGGCTGATACCTATTCTGCTTTCCTTCCTCTGATAAGGACAGTTCTATTGACAAGAAAGAAGTCATTCCTGTCCCTCCGAAGAGCTTGATCTCTAGACCTGTACTGCCCAAATAGAGTCCTCCTCCCTAAAACTTGAAAAGGTCCCGTTTATTAGGTCAAGTCATAGTAGAGTAGGTAGAAAAAGGGTGATCTACACAAAGTCTTTTGTACCCATTCAACCTGGCTAATGAGAAATCTTTCTTTTTTCCACGGACGAGCCAAATATCTTTTTTACCCAGTCAGTATAGGTTCCTGTATTATAAGTTTATTTGGCAATGAGATAGCTGTACCTCAGGACACATGACCTCTCAAACTCAATTTAACCTATCACAACTAGGTTCAATACCCACTATTATATCATATCGTTAGACTGTTTTGAGTGCAGGGACAATTGTGACGACTCTTTCGACAAAAGCTATGGGGGTCAAATATTTATCAGGAACTTGTACCGATGGTAAATGAAGAAGGGAGGTTGGATTGTTTGGAAAGGTCACAACCAATCTGGTAGTACCCAAGCTCTCTAGTACGACGTTCCAACATTGGGTTCTCTTTCTTTATTAGTCCATAGTTAAATTCTGACTCCACAAAATAGCCAACATTCAATTAATCCAATGCATCATACAATCAGATAGCCTGCATCCTGATACATCTTTATTTGTCTGGTCTGGTGTTCCCTCCATCAACTTTCATAGGGAGAAATGATTTCATTACAATCACCTAGCACAGCCTCATACCAGACGACACAATTGGAAAAAATTTGCGTCATCACATAATTTTCTAATTCTGTATTTTGGACTACCATAAATAGCAGACATATAAAAATGAAGATTAGAGGGTAATACCTGTACCACCCCATGAATGCTTTGGCTACTCTTTGAAATAGTCGTGAATTTGACATTCGCTGAGTTCCAGAGCACCACCAAACCACCRGCAAAGCCCTCYGTTTCAACCAAATCAWAGCTATCAAAASGCATTCCCTCAAAGATCTCCATACAATGTTCCTTCCCAACTCTAAGCTCAGATAAAAAGACCAAGTCTGGATGGTGGGCATCAACTAAGTGAAGGAAATTATGTTTGAAAGTCGGCCTTGCTAGGCCCCGACAATTCCAAGAGAGGCTAGTCATAAATTTTGGTACTGCAGGTGTTGACAGAAGGTCCTCCCTGGCCTCCCAGAAATCCATTTCGTCTATTGCAATCCTGTGACCAAGCTTCGGGCTGTATAACTCCCTGTCCTGACACTCCCATTGGACGAAAATTGTCCTGCTTGCTGCCCTCAGCTTGTCCCTCCAGCCTGCTGTGATAAAGACTTGTTCCCATTGAAATGCTGTCCTGGTTATTTTGACTGCATTGCTCCAACTTTCCATCCTGAGGGAAGTATGCTGAGAAGTCAATAGATAGATGTCCCTCAATGGATCTAAAACGGGTACTGGGTCGCATATCATCGATAGTTCCGATGGAATGACGACGGTAGGAGATACCATCCTTGGGTCTCTTCTTAGGAACCAGTTCAACATTGTGGGAATTCGATTCTGCATTGGTTCCAGATCCGAGAAGTCTGGTAAATGTGCCGGAACTAGAGAATAAGGTTCCACTCCCGGCGCTGTGATCGGCCAGCCCATCAAAAGGGTTGACAAGTGTTTCGGGGCAGACTTGGGATCCCTGAGAATTCGTCGAATCACCACGTTGTCCACCCTCCGTGGTGTTTCTCCTTGTCTCTTCGCCGGTAAGAAGAACTGAACAGCGTTTATGTTTAGTTCCGCATAAGTCCATTGAGGCGGTTGAAGGCCGGTGATGATATTCTCGTTCTTCACAAGGTGGGTACGAATGTCTTCTGGAGGTTGTGTTGGTGGAAGGGAGAAGGTGATCTGGGCATCTTGGTAGTGGTGGTAATCGTTGTTTGACATGGTTAGTGGAGTTCAGGTTGGTGRTGGCCGGAGTGATGAGGGGTTGTAGGGGAGTTGTAGTACTGTGTTTTTTCTGGGCTTGGAACACGAAATTAGGCTGGKTCAAAGGATGTGAAACTCGTGGGACTTGAGGCTGGCTTGTTTGGTTGATTAGGGGGGCCCTTTGATGGATTTCCATACCTGGGGTTGTGGCACGTGTCCCCTCATTGAGGCCCTTATCCTTATCCATTACCGGTTCAGAGGTAGCCACACTGTGAAGAACCGTTGAACTAGACCCGGCCGGTTTGGTGACATTTGAATTTTGAATTTTCCGCCATAGGGGTCTCTGAACAGTTTTTGTGCTCTGATTCGTCGGCTGAACTGCCCTCCTTCGACGATTCACGACCGTCCAGCCATCTTGACMATCCTCCTTTGGGGTTTGATTTTTGTTCGGAGGTGGAATTTCCCCCTCTTCTAATTCTCCGTTCTTCATGTCCCCTTTCTTCGTAGCCTTTGGGAGGTACTCGATTAACACTTCCTGTTGATAGTCTCCCAACCAGACTAAGCTTGGAACTTCCTTCTCATCTTTGACAAGACAATGAATTCTCGCATAAGCTGCTCGATTCCTTTGGGCGCCATTAAAGTCAGCTTGAATAAAGCGGCCGAACGAATTACCAATGCCCTTGAGGATTTCCAGCCTATGGTATTCAATTGGGAGTTCAGGGAGGGCTAACCACACCGGGTTCTCCGCTATAATACAATCAGAGGCTTTGAAATTGGGGCACCAAGGTTGGCAGTGGAGCAGGTGACCATTAATTGACCAAGGTCCCCCTCCAAGGACTTTCCTGCAAGCATCTGCGCCCCCTAACTGGACATTGTAAAACCCACGTCCAAGTCCGACCATATTCGGCTGCGTTGGGAGTCTCCAAACTTTCTTAAGATTAGAGGAAAGAAATTCAACTGAGAAGGATTTCCCCAAAACTTTCACAATCACGGAGTCCTTCCAAGGGTGGTGGATAGCCGTTAGCATCTCCCTTGAGAGGAGTAATCTGACCTCATTGCCCTGGCGCTGGACACTTATGTCCTGCTCTGAAACAGGGAGGTGGTTTCCGCAAGACTGTAAAATGTCCTTGAAGGTGAAACTGGGCAAATGGTTCATGGTGGTGGGTGAATTGGTGCTGGAAGGGGGGGTGGGGGAGGTGAGTTGGCTTTGAGGGTGCTGGCTTGAGAAAAGGTAGGGGTTTCAATGAGCATAGGGGTGGGGGTGTCCACGGTCTGGGTCGTTGAGGGAAAGCCTGCCGCAGCTACAACCGGTACCGGAGCCGATGCTGGTGTCGGTGGTTGGGGTGGTGAAGGTGTTTGTGGAAACTCTCGCTCACACTCACTCTTTCTCTCTCTAGACATATTTCCTACGTACTCTTCTGATGCCTTGTAATTTTGGAAATTATTAGCGGAAGGAAAAATAACTATCAATCTGGCGATGGAGAAGACCTTCTTAGTTTTGTAAGTTGCCCTTTTTTTCCCTTAGTGAAAGTTTGATATAACTATTTGGTCACACTATAATATAATTTCAACTTTGTAGGCATGGAAGAAATGGAGAGATGACAAGTTTTTGGATTTTGTTGATCCAACCATAAAAGACTCATGTTCAAATAGTGAAGCCATAAGATTCATACACATTGCCTTGCTATGTGTTCAAGAATCTCCTCAAGACAGACCTACTATGGCGACCATCGTCCTCACATTAGACAGCCACTCCGTTACTCTTCCGGTGCCTAAAGCTCCGGGTTTCTTCATGACAAGCAGATTGCATTCTAAGGAGACTGGTTCGGATGAATCATCGAGTAAAACTACTCTACGTTTATCTGTGAATGATGTCTCGATCACTGAACCTGAAGCAAGATAAGGGATACCGTCTTATATATAAGATGGTCAAGAGAAGATTACATTGGTTAATCAAAACTTAGCTGGAGTAATTTTAGTAGTGAGTATTAGTTATTTATCATTTGTTAGTTTGCTAGCTAGGTATTAGGTTAGCTTCATTTGTTATGCACTTGGCCTATTTAAAATCTTCTCATACATTTATTTGCTTATTGGTTTGATTGAATGGTTTTAAAGGTGGTGATTTTGACACTCATATCTCTTGCACATAAACAGTAATAGTATTGGTCACTATTTAAGTGAGAATTGGGAGTGTAGAAATAAATGGGGACTAGGGACATCATTTCCTGAAATTTATAGTACTCCCTCTACCACAAAATTATTGAAACGATTGTACTTTACACGTATGATGAAATAAGACTTTAAAGATTAGTATATCTAATTATGTATTTGTGAAAATTATAAACACTAGATCATATAAAACTAAAAGTTGAGACGAATTTAACGAGATCTCAAATGACTATATATTTTCTTAAGTATAAGTCACAAATTACGATCAAAATCAAAAAATATGAATAGTATCAAAACTACAATTGTTGCATTTATTTTGGTATGGAGCGAGTATCGTATTCTGACCTACCATTTTTTTCCTCTAATATTATTTTTTATTATGTGGTGTATAATCCAACATTGTCCCATCCACTAGTTCTTAGGACTGAGCTTTTGATAATATACAAGTAAAACAATTACTTCCTCCATATCTTTTTAATTGCAACAAATCAATTTTCATGTATTTCGAGGTTGAGATTTAACAATGTAAATGAGTAAATTAATCAAAATAATTTTAACACAATTAAATTATAATCTCATTCTTCATACGTATTTTAACACAATTAATCAATTTTCACGTATTTCGAGTTTGAGATTTACATCGTTAAATCTCAACCTCGAAATGCATGAAATTTGGTTTGTTGCAATTAAAAAGATACGGAGGAAGTACATTGTACGTGATCATCTGCGACGAATAATATAAATTGTCTTATTGTATCAGCTACTTCCCGGATATATATTCTAACTTTCCAAGAGCTAACTGGAATTGATATAAATAATTCATAACATAAGTAGCAAAATATTTAAGGCTCCGTTTAATTTGTTTCGAAGAAAAATAATTTGGAACAATTGATACTAATAATCCCACCTTTTGGTGGTCTTCCCATAATAATTCCACATCAACTTAATTTTAGAATAATCTCAACTTTTGCCTCGTCTTCTTATATTAGACCCATTTTAAAATTAACCTATATAAAAAGGTAATCATCCATGACTAACTTGTTTGACTATTGTTGGATACTCTCCTCAGACTTGAGCTGCTTCTATGATCTTTGTACTGTTATTCTGTTATTTCTAGCTTAGTTAGTTAGAGACAGTTAGCAGTTAGTTACTTAGTCCAGCTCATGATTAGTTTAACTCAGGTTAAGCTACTATTTAAGGACTGGTTATTGAGCATTGTAATTCATTCAGAAATTCCACAATGAATAAAAAGATGTTCATGCTATTCTCTCTCAATCTAATCCTCTCACTTCTTATTTGAGTTTAATCTCCTAATAATCACAAAATCATATCAGATTGTTTCATGGTATCATAGCCAAAGATCTTTTGGCCTCTGTTTTTCGATTGCAAATTTTTTTTTCACAAATTGCGATTGTGTTTACTGCTTCTTTGATCATTGGATTTGAGTTTTATGCTTCTTCAAATTGCGCGATTTTCTAGGTTGTTCTCTGGTGTTTCTTGTGTTGGATTAGAGATTTCTTCAATTGCACATCAAGTGTTTGATTTTTGGTTCTTCTATATCAATTTGTTTGCCCAATTATTGAGGTATATTCCAATCATTCTCTCTTTGAGGTGTTACTTTCTGGTTCTGTTGTGCAGTAGTTGTTGATTTCTGGAGGTTGCCTGCATTTTTCTATATGATGATGTTGGTTTCATTGCTTTTCATAGCATATTGATGTTCTTGCTTTGTTTGCACTACTACAATCCTCTTTTACACCATATTCCTTGCTGCTTATTGCTCCCTTCATTCCCAATTTGTTTTCTTCCCTCTTTCTTCTTTGCTCTTCACAAATTCTTGTTTTCTTGAAACCCAATAATGGCTGAATCCACTCCCACACCAGAAACTAATCAAAATAATAATACTGCTCCTGATCCCATTGCTGTCTATGGCAGTAAGTGTTACATTCACCCAGCTGATACCACCATTACCAAAATTGTTCCTGAAGTGTTTGATGGTAGTGGTTTTGATGATTGGATGAGGTCTATTTGGTTGACTCTCTCTCCTAAGAATAAGTTGTGTTTCTTGACTGGTACACTTCATGAGCCCCCAGAAACTGATCCATGTTATGAAGCTTGGCATAAATGTGATGATATGATTAAGAATTGGTTGTATTGTTCTATGACAAAGTCTATTGCAAAAAGTGTCTATTATTGCAAGACTGCACATGATGTTTGGGCTGATCTTGAGGAGAGGTTTGACAGGCCTATTGCTGCACAGTTGTTTTCTTTAAAACAAAGCTTGTTGGATGTTAAGCAAGAACCAAATGAATCTGTGTCTACTTTTTATACTAAGATTAGGGGGATTTGGGATGAGTCGGATATGTATGATCCCCTTGCAATTTGTACTTGTAGAAATTGCACTTGTAATTCTGGTCAGAAGAATCTCAAATCTCAACAAGATGAAAGAGTGATGATGTTCTTGATGAAGCTTACTGATGAGTTCAAGCAAGTTAAGAGTAATGTCCTGATGTTACAACCCCTACCACCATTAACTCAGGCTTATAGAATGTGTATGGAAGAGGAAAGGCAGAAAGAAGTTAGCAAATCTGTTAATCAACTTGAGCCAATGGCTTTTGCTACTGATAGGAGAAGGTTTAATGATAAGGGTGGTAGAGGTTTTTACATCCAGCAAGGTTCCTCTCAAATTCAAGCTTTTGGGCAACATACAGGCTATACTCAGTCCAATACCAACAATGGTGGTAGAATGGTGGGGAACAAGAGAAATTCTACATGGGTGTGTGATCATTGCAAGATTCTAGGACATGGAATTGAAAGGTGTTTTAAGCTTCATGGATACCCAAACACATGGCATAGAGACAAGAAAATGGCTAATTTGTCTTATGCAAATGTTGAAGATAATGATGTTCAATCACAGGTTGGGGGAACAGTTGATAATTCTCCTACAATTACAGTGGATCAATAGAATAACTTGATGAGCCTTCTATTAAAGAATGAGACTTCAAGTTCATCTCAGGTTTCTGATTCAATCATTCCTAAGAATTCAGGTATCAATGCCTTATTCTCAGGTCATAAAGTTTGCCTTATAAGTTCAGTTAATCCTATTTGGGTTTTGGATAGTGGTGCAACTAACCACATATGTTTTGATCTTAGCATGTTCTCTTCTTACACTCCTTTAACTTGCATTGATAACTACATTACAATTCCAAATGGCAGTAAAATTAAAATTAAGCATATAGGCAGTGTTCATCTTCCAAGAAACATTATTTTGCAAAATTTGTTTCATGTTCCTGATTTCCATTATCACCTAAGTTCTGTTCACAAGTTAGCTTCTGATTTGCAATGTGACATTAAATTCAATCATAATTCTTGTATAATTTAGGGCCCACACCAGACCCCACCACTTGTTCTTGGTAATATCCACCAAGGTCTCTACTGCATTCAATCTTCTCAGCAGGATCATCTGAGTCTTCAGCAACCAGATTCTACCTCTTTCAAGCATGTTGCAAATACTTCTTGTAATGTAGCCTCTTCAAATAAAATTGAGAATGCTAAGTTGTGGCATCTAAGGCTAGGTCATGTTCCTTTTTCTTCTTTGAATCTAGCCACTCATAATGCTGTATAATGTACTTCAATAGATTGTGTTTGTCAAGTCTGTCCTGCTGCTAGGCAGACAAGAATGTCTTTTACACTTAGTTCAATTAGAACAAATAAGCCTTTTGAGCTCATTCATGTAGACAAGTGGGGTCCTTATAAGATCTCTACTCATAATAACTGTAACAGTTTTCTTACAATTGTGGATGATTTTTCCAGAAATACTTGGGTTTTCTTTGTTAAACACAAATCTGATGCTTGTTCTATAATGCAAAATTTCTATGCAATATGTGAAAATCAATTTCAGTTGTCAATCAAATGTGTAAGATGTGATAATGCTAAGGAATTAACTGAAGGAGATATTTTGAATTTCTATATGTCCAAAGGTATTGTTTTGCAGAAATCTTGTGTGGATACCCCTCAACAAAATGGGGTTGTTGAGAGGAAGCATAGACACTTGTTAGAAACTTCTAGAGCTCTTTTCTTTCAATCTAAACTTCTTGTGCCTTACTAGGGTGAATGTGTCCTTGCAGCCACTCATATTATTAATAGTTTGCCCCTTTCCTCTCTTAATTTTGTTTCTTCTTATGAAAAGCTTTTCAATGCTAAGCCTGATATCTCTCATTTAAGGGTTTTTGGTTGTTTATGTTATGTTTCTACACTAAAACAACACATATCAAAGTTTGATGCCAGGGCTTATCCTTGTGTATTTTTGGGTTATCCTATGAATCAAAAGGCCTATAAAGTTCTAAACTTGAATACAAACAAGATTCACATTAGCAGAGATATTGTTTTCCATGAAAAACATTTTCCTTTTCATTTCTCTCAATCACCTTCTGTTCCTTCATTATCTAAATTTCAAATCTTTTTCCCCTCTCATACATCTGAAACTACTTTTTGTGATTCTGATATTCCTGACATTTTTTCCTTTGATATTCCTCCTTCACCTCATCAACCTTCTCCTTCCCATGTTACCTCACCAACACCACCACCATCCCCTGATTCTTCTCCGATCCTCTCATTACACCACAAACACCTACACCTTTTATTCTTTCTCCTTCACCCACATCTATTATTCCTTCCCCTCCACACATCTCACATGATACCACTACATCCTCAGACAATCTTCTTGATCTCTCTGTTCCTGCTCCTGCTTATCTAACCAGAAAATCTACCAGAACTTCTAAACCTCCCTCTCACTTACAAGACTACATTTTTACCTTACCTGGTCATCAGACCAACACTTCTTCTTCTCACACTTGCAACCTAGTCCACTCTGTCCCTCACATGGCTTTCTTGTCTCATGGTTTTCTTCCCACTGAACCCACTTCTTACAAGGAGGCTTCCAATAACCCTCAATGGGTTTCTGCTATGAACAAGGAATTACAGGCTTTAAATGCAAACAATACTTAGGATCTTGTTCCTTTACCTACAGGCAAGAAACCTATTTCTAGAAAATGGGTCTTTAAGGTCAAAACTTTGGCAGATGGTTCTTTAGAAAGATTAAAGGCAAGATTGGTTGCAGTTGGGTATACACAGAGGTATGGGATTGATTATTTAGAGACTTTCTCTCTAGTTGTAAAAATGTCAACTGTCAGGGCTTTGTTGTTAGCCATTGCTGCCAGTAAAAGTTGGACTCTCTTTCAATTGGACATCAACAATGCTTTTCTTCATGGTGATTTACATGAGGAAGTGTACATGAAACCTCCACCAGGCATGCCTAATCCTAATAATTTGGTATGCAAGCTAAAGAAGTCCCTCTATGGTTTGAAACAAGCTAGTAGGCAATGGCATGCGAAGTTGGTTCATGAATTACAACATCAAGGTTTCCAACAGTCTAAGAATGATTATTCCTTGTTCATTAGAAAAAGGAGTACTGGTGTTACAATAATTGCTGCAGTATATGTGGATGATATGGTTTTGACTGGAACAGATCATGCTGGGATTGCTACCTTGAGGTGTCATATGAATAAGGTCTTTGGTATTAAGGATCTTGGTGTACTTCATTATTTTCTAGGGTTTGAAGTGGGTTATTCTCCTGCTGGCATAACTCTTACTCAACAAAAGTTTACTAAGGAACTTTTACAAGAAGCACATCTTCCCACTCCTAAAAAGGTTTCTACTCCTTTACCTTTGCATCTTAAGCTCACTGCTCATGAAGGAGAGGATTATTCTGATCCTGAACAATACAGGAGTCTTGTTGGGAAATTGAATTTCCTTACCAACACAAGACCTGATTTATCTTATGCAGTCCAATCCTTAAGTCAATTCCTTCAGCATCAAAAGATTCAACATTATCAGGCTCTTGAGCATGTTCTGCATTACCTATCTCAAACATCTTTTCAAGGCATTTTACTAAAGGCTTCTGATTTACTTACATTACAAGCATATAGTGATAATGATTGGGCAGCTTGTTCAGACACCAGGAGATCTATCTCAGGTTTAGTGCTTTTATTAGGAGACTCACCTATCAGTTGGAAGAGTAAAAAGCAGGTCACTATTTCTAGATCCTCAGCAGAAGCTGAGTACAAAGCTATGTCTAATGCTGCTGCTGAAGTTACTTGGATGGTCAGACTTTTAGAAGAATTGGGTGTTAGTAATTTGAAGCCAGTTACTCTTCACTGTGACAATCAGAGTGCTCTCCATATTGCCAGGAATCCAGTTTTCCATGAAAGGACAAAGTACATCGAGCTTGATTGTCATTTCACAAGGGAAAAAGTATTAGAAGGGTTACTCCAGCTCACGTATCTTCCTACACAAAGCCAGCTTGCAGATGTGTTTACTAAGTCTTTGCCTTCTGCTCATTTTCAAGAGTTGCCGAGCAAGCTAGGCATGTTACCTATGCCTACCTTG
>SNQN01004166.1:16099-34975 GCA_008642245.1 Bassia scoparia
TATATATATATATACCCATGAGGTTTAATGAGAAGTGAAGGAAAATATTTCCAAACATTGTTTTGTCATGATTATTTGTGAGCCAAGTGAAAAGGCTTAGATGGATTATGTTACAATTTCAACTTACTGTTTTTTTTTTTTAATTCAAAACAGACTTCTGATCAACAGCTCTCGGATTTATATGTCTTCATTGGCGTGCTAGTGGTGGCGTACCTCCTCGTCAAAATTTGTCGTTGCCCTGAATAGATTCCGATCCGGCGGTGTACAAAATACCCATACCAACATTGTTGAATGTTGTAGAGGCCCTGATCAACATTGTTCGTTTTTTGTATTGTTGAATGTTGACTTAGCTTGTCTAGTTCAATTTTAATTAGTGTAAAAATAAAATAGAGATATTTGATTCGGATAATCACTATAAAGTGCCAATGAAATCTCATTTGTTAGTTGGAAGAATCTTATTCTCTCAATTTCTATTAGACTAGTTAACTTTTTTCGAGTTCAAATTCCTGCAAAAATGCTTCAAATAATGTTTTGTGTATACAAACTCCATCACCTCTGAATCTCTTACTCTTTCTATCAAATGGGTCAATAGTCTCAATACTAAAGATTGTCGGAAGTTATTGGAAGAGTGGCGGACTTGGGAAATTTTTCTTTTTATTTCTTGATACAAGAAATTAAATACATCACCACTTGGGTATTTATAGGCTCCCCCATACAACATCTAGAATTTTCTATTACATACAAATATCCTAGATTTTTTCTAATCTAACTAGATTTTTCCATACATTTCTAAAATATCTAGACAAGATAACTTCTCATGATTTTTCTAAAATATATCATACTTGATTTTTCATGCTAATACAAGATTTTTCTAGATAATTTACCATACATTAAATTTTTACATCATCTACCTAGAATTTTCTAGATTAACTCTCAACAAAGATGTCAATTATTCAACTAAACTTGTAAGGAGTTTAAGTGTGTAACTTGTAACAGTTTTTTTTAGTGTACTGTATTATCATCTTCTAGTACACTTTTTTCGTGGTCAATTCTGCAAAAAATTGCTAGAAATGTATTGTGTACATGCTATGACTTCTTAGGAACTATTTACTTCAATTGAAATAAACTGAACTGAATTGAATTGTTTATGAGAGAATTATTAGGTAAGAAATTGAACTGAACTAAACATGAGATGAAGTATTGTGTACATTTTGCATAGAGAAAAARGTACCATTTCGTTTACATTACAATACCTATACCAATCAAAAATTGCAAAGGAATAATTTGCAGAGGATGGCAATCATATATATGATGTACAATCCTAATATTACTAGAAACGATGACAACCATACTTGCTATTGCAAAGGATTGGGTTAGCGATCATACTACCGGTTGTGAAATTACTTGCAGATAGAAACCTAACCTTTAAGTCATCACAAGAGACATTTAYACTACATTTCTCAAAAACATTTCTGTGCCATCGTACAAAATCACCCTGGACTTTCAGAGCAAATTGCACAACATTTTGGCTCCACAAATCTTGGGAGATTGAATCAACAGTCTCGTTTTGAACACGTGCATCATCTTTGATCTGCATTCCAAACTGAAGAAGATGTGGATTCCCAAGTAGATGAAAAGGTTCCAGTTTTGTCGACGAAAGGAACRCCTCATGGTCACACTCTAATGATGCTTGTGGAGAGTCAAAATACATAAATTGTGCATCCTTGTTCTTCACTGTGAGGTCAAAGTCTAAATCAGCCGTTATGTGTTTTTGGTTGCGAACAATAGAGTAGTAATCGTTACTGGAATTGTATACTTTCATGTTATTCACCTCCAGAGAATTGACTTGGAACTCTAGCATGGGGTTGTCTAGCGTTCCGGGTGTATTTTTATCGATTTCGTCCTTAAAAAGAACCTTTAAGCCATAGAATGATGCGACAACCATGACACAGAAGATACAGAACCCAATAAAATCCTGGGTGCGGCTAATGTCTTCGTCATCAGCGTTGCTATTGTTGCTGTTGTTGCTGTTGTTGCCATCAACGTTGCCATTATTGTCTTCAACGTAGTTGATATTGCTGCGTTTCTTCTTTTTCTTATTGATTATGTTGTTTGCTACACATGCACTAACAGTAAATCCTAGCGCGTTCATTATTCCTGTTCAAGGGAAAAATACTGAAAAAACTTGCAGAATATATAAAATGGAGACCAAACACCAACTATATATTTATGTCAATTTNCAGTATGATTGATTGACTTGACACCCCTATTAGGTCTCAAGCCAATCAATTCTTTAGAATCTCTAAACTTAGTGATTTCGTACTAAGTGTTATGTGCAAAGAAAGAAGGAAGTTGCGAATTAACACTCAAGTATATGAAGTGATTTTTCTTCGCAAAATTTAGCGTCCAAGAATACTCCGATCCTACGCCAAACCTTAGAAAATTGTGCGAAGGGAGAAGGAAGTTGCGATTTCACACTCCAGTGCTTGAATTGACTTTCCCTCGCAAAACTTTGCTCTCAAGTGTAAACCTTTGCAAAGCCTTATGAGTTTCAGACGAAGGGTCAAGGAAGTTGTGATTTCGCACTCCAACGTTACAATGCATTTTGATCGCACACTTGAAGGAAGTCATGCAAAGGTTATACATATTTGACGATCGAAGTCATTGCACACTATTAAATAAATAGGATGTCGAATTGAAAGGTGCGACGAAAAATAAATACCATTGCAAATGCAGTTCAAAAGGAGAACCTTCGCAAGGCCTAAATGGTTCCTAAATTTGGGGGTCAATGTACAAGGAAAACTGATCTAAAAGGGCACGTGGCAAAGGTTAAAAATGCAAATATATTAGTAAGTTGCAAATAAAAGAAAAGTGCGATGCATATATGCTGAAGTGTATGAAGAAGCCATGAAAATGGCGAACAAAGAAATGGTCGAAGACTAAGAAAGTAGAAGCGGGTTATCTGAGCTTTTCACTCTTTGATGCATGCAATGTCACATGTGACATATCTCAAAATTGCATAAAGCTAGTAATGGCTTTAGAGAGCTTTGACCAGTCAACAAATAGTTTTATATCAAAGTGTAAGGTGACAAAGTGCTACCTCCATTCATTTGTTGTATTGTTGTACACTTAAATAAAGTGTTCACTTACAAGCTCATGTGCTAAAAAAAAATTGCTCATGAGTAAAATATACTAGAGTATAATATAGCATGAGACTTCTATTGTGGGACCTAGGTAAATGGATGACTAGCTACATCATGGCATGAGATTTCAACAACAAATGCCAAAAGAAAGTGAAGCTTTTGGATTATTCATACCATAGTCTGATAAAATTTGTGAGGAAAGAAGAGTGCAAGTACTCAAGTGCACGTTCGAAAGCCTTTTTTGCAAATAGGATAATGGCCAACGAATCTCCATTGTAAATTACCAAAGAAAACAGTTCGAAGACAAACTTCTCCTCTGTTTATTAACATCAAAGGAAGGCACGAACTTACACTCCAGAGCTTACAATCATCTTGCGTCGCAGCTCCCTCCTTCGCAAAGAGCCTCATCGCAAACCAAGCCAAGGAAGGTGCGAACTCGCACCTCAGAACTTACAATCATAATGCTTCACATGATCCATCTCCGCGACATGAATACAAGAAGTCTCACTCCTWTGTATAGTAACATCAAAGGAGTGTGCAAACTCACACTTCAGAGTTTACAATAACATTCCTTCGGGTCATTCATCTTTACACGAAGAGAGAAAGTTGCGATAACAAATTACTGCAAGTGCACAAGTGCACGTTCGCCCCATCCCTATCTCACTTATTCACRTTGGCATAATGCGAAGATAACGGGTATGTGCGAAGTTACACTCCCCTGCTTACACGCAAATCTCATCGCAATTAGTCGACATCGGCAATTGGCGAAAGGTGAGTAATTTATAGGGAGGTTGCGAACTTACACCTCAGTTCTTGTCATCATATTGGGTCGCAGCTAGCTTGGCATAGCAGCCGCTTCACTTCGCCACCGCCGTCGTCATCACACTGTGGCCACCTCCAATGCATTGTGAAACGTAAATGAGTTCTCTGTTTAGAGGCTCGAAGCCTCCTTCGGGAGAAGCGAATAGAAGGAGTGACGAAGAGAAAGTGGTGCAAATGCACAAGTGTAGCTTCGCCGACGCCCTCAACTTGCAATTTGAGTAGGGATGCTGCGAAGCTACACCTCAGTGCTTACTATAATTCTGGGTCGCAGCTAGTTTGGTATATATAGTAGCCACTTCCATCGTGCCATCGCCGTTATTACACTATAACCACCTCCGTTGTATCACCAAATGCGAAGGACGACATGTTTTCGATTTTAAAGCTCGAAGCCGCATCACGGCTAGTGTGGCATCGCCACCACCTTCGTTTCAATTCATCGTATATACCTCATCAAAGATGGCAATACATGAGCAAACATGCGACGGAAAAAAGCACCATTTATCACAAGTAGCAAGCTCATTAGAGATGGCGAGGCCTTGGGCGGAAAGAAAGTCATATACGGTTGAGATGTTTATCTTTGAGATTAATTTGGGAAAAGAAAAAAAAATAAGGAAGAAGGAGAATGGAAATGGCGAAGGCCTGCAATATTTGATGTTTATAAGGAAGAAGAAAGAAAGTCGAACAACTATTTGCCTATTTGGTTATGCGAATGAAGCATGTTGTTTTTGTAAATAAGAAGGCTGAAGTGATTCAAGGTAGGCCCCATTTACAAGATAGCATGCAGACTAGTTGTCTAGTTGTGCATTCTGGTTTGATATTTCAGCCATAAAAGCCAAAATAAATAAAGCACTTGAGAGAGTACTGAGGCCCACCACTGCCTATTGGCTATATTAATGTTCAAAGCACATTGGTCTTTGCGTGATGTCTCATGGATCAAGATGGAAAGTATGGAAAGGAGGACCTACCACTACTATTCATGCATGGAAAGCATAAACAACATGGAAAAGTCAACCATGCAACATCAAGGTATTAGAATCATTTACTGAATATATATGCAAATGGTGAAATGCATTATGCATTATGCATAAATGCGTGATGCATACCACAATTTCATGCACGCATGTGTGAATGCATGATACTTTGTGAGGCATGCAACATACACACATATCGTACAAGCAATTCCAGGCCCACCTTGCATTTTGGTTAATATGCTAATCAATATAGCAAATTAACAAGTGTACCAAGGAAATGAAAATAAGGTGTACCGTACTGTCTCTTATACACATCTAGATGTGTATAAGAGACAGTCCGACACCAGTAAGGCTCTGACGCCAACGATTGAAGTTCGGCTGCTGCGAGGAAGTCGAGTCCTCACTCATGTCAAAGCCAAGTTAGGCCTACTCATCCGGTACTCTTTCTTGCCTTTCTTCTCATTCAATTAATGAATAATGATCGATTTTTTGTACTTTAACACCTTTTCTTTACAAATATTCTAAAACTCTCACCTCTTAACTCTTCTGTTACAAAATTCTGTTAAGTCTAAGGTTATTTTGGTAATTTAGCCATCATTCTTCTTCTCCTTCCTTATTTTCCCAAACCCTTGCCATGGCTGCCCTTTGTTCACTACTCCAATTGAGTTGTAGTAAGCAAGTAACCACCAACTAATGATGATGATGAATTGTTGTTGTTGTTATAACTTGAAGCTATTATTCATTTATTCATTACTATTATTCATCATTATCACCGTTTAAAAAAAAATCATGCTATTGTGTTGTTATAATCTCCTTCCCGATTTAATTTCTTTTTTAAATCCAATCGATTTTTTTGCTATTTCATAACATTCAAGCTCCCAACCTCCATTCCTTCCCGACTTTTAGACTCGGCTTTTGCCAAAGATGCCTCCACTAATCTTGTTAATCCATGCAGGGCCCTGATGTCTCAACATCCATTCAATCGGGTAGCAGATGCACTAGCAAAGGAAGCTTGAGTTAATTCTCCATTTCGTAGTAGTTCTGCTGTAACTTTGTTGAATGAAACGCCACATACAGTGTGCGATTTGTATTCTGAGGAGCTTGTTGCAAGCACCTAAACTGCTCTTTCTTTAATATAATCCCCGCTTTGCATAAAAAAAACCTCCATTTTTGCTGTTCAAACCTCCTTCCACTACTACAAAAATTGGCAAAATCACCATTTTTAAGAAACCAGTTGAATTAAGTCACCGATTTCTTATCTTCAGAAACCGGTTATTCATTTAAAACGGTCTCTTAAATAGATGTAAGAAACGGGTTAATTAAAACCGATCTCTTAAAACAATGTAAGAGACCGTGCATATGAAAATCGGTCTCTTAAATAGATGTAAGAAATGGGTTAATTAAAACCGGTCTCTTAAAACAATGTAAGAGACGGTGTATATGAAAACCGATCTCTTATATATATTTATAATATTTTTTATATCACTATTGTTGGCCCACTAATATATTACAATATACATATTTATTTTTTTTGGTGATCACAATATACATATTCTAAGCCTCATATTATCTCCCCTTATTTCATTCAACATTTCAACCCTCGTATTCCTCACCTCTTTCTCCTCTCTCCTCGCTGCTCGGCCCTCGGCCCTCACTTCTTTTTCCTCTCTCCTCGGCCCTCGGCCCCCGCTGCTCTCCCTCGTCGCACCTGTCCGTTGCTGATTTTTTTGTTTCTTCGATGTTCGATCTGCTCAAGGGTATTTCTGGTTTTTTTTTCCATTTTCAATATGTATTGTGAATATTCTAAGGTGTTTATTTGTTTTGAGTTTTTAAAATCAATTTTATGAGTTTTGAAACAGTTTTATTGAATTTTAGACCGATTTGTATCTTTATTAATATTAATTTTTAGATTTGTTTTTAGATTGATGTTTTGTTGATCTATTCTGAGTTTATTTTTGATCGATTTGTTTCATTTTAATATCAATTAGGTGAGATTTATCGGTTTCTTCTTCGATTTTCCTTTCTTTGTCAATTAATCATATCCGATTTTCGTTTTCTTATTTTATTGTTTATTTTCGAATTTCTTGGATTTTTCACATTGTTTTCGACTTCCTATGTCATAGATCTAGGATTTTTTTTTATTTTAACCCTAGTTTGAGTTATTTCGAATTTTTTTGTGTGTCTTTCAACTTAATGTTCTCTAGTACTCTATTAATGTTCTCTGGTACTCTATTCCATGCTTTGTTTCTCTGGTTCTTTGTTTTCAAATTTTTTTTATTGTTGTCGATTTTTTTTTGTTTTCGATCTTTTGATCTGGTTCGTAGTAAATATATCATTTATCAAGATATGTTTATCATTTATGGGTTTCATCCTTTTTATTTTGTTTAGTGTTTTTGATTTGATTTTGATTTTGATTTGTTGTTTTCTCGATTACCAGTTTGTAAACAGAGCTAGTTAGCTACTTAAAAAATGAGTTTGTTGGTGTTTCTTGATTCTAGCGTGCTTGATATATTTGTCTGATTTTGTATTTTTCACTACATTTTTGAATTTTGTTTTTATTTGTCGATTTTGGTTTTGTTTTCTTTACTAACATTTTTTAATTTGTTTTACAGGTTAAAACATCTCAAATGACGAACAAGTTTTATGAATTTAGTGTATTTGTAATTTTAGCATTATTGCTAAAACACGTTTGTAACATTATGATTCAAGTTTGTAATTTTTACAAGTTTTCTTTACTAACATTATTATCAAAAATTAATAAGAATGAGTATTATGAATTATTGTATTTATGTACCCGTAATGTGAAATATATATTCCTCTTATGTATTTGTGGAATATTTTTTTTATGTAATAAAATAGAAGAAACCGGTCTTTGAAAAAACTGGTTTCTTTGTCACCTGATGTGCAAAGTGGAGTATACTGCCACGTGTCCACTCACTATTAAGTCAAATGATCCTAGGTGGCAAGCGCCCCAATATAGGTCAACCAAATCAGAAACAGATCGGAATCAGATATTCGTACACCAAAGCAGGTAGTAACGGATATCAATGTGGTCGATGAGTGACAAGTGTCACAGATCTAGGCTCCCATGGGACAAGGCAAATGCCTATAAATACCCATGGAACCTTATTTTCACACACACTTTTCATTATTGAGAGCACAAATCATACTTAAGCAGTATAGAACTTATCTCTCTAACTTCTCTCTACATAGCTTAGCATTTATTACTTTCCTCCTTCCTTTACTTACTTAGGCATCGAGGGGAGATAATCCGAAAAGGATTATTCTCCTTCTTGCAGGTGCTAAGGCGTCGAGGGGAACTTGAAGCGCCAAGCCACGCAAGTTCCAATCCAAGATCAGCTCTTTGAAGTAGCATAGAAGGGAAGCCTCCACCCATCTCTCAACCCTGAAGCAGAGGAAATCTTGTAGCGTGCCAAGCGGAAACTTGCTACAACATTTGCGCCGTCTGTGGGGAGGCGATCAGATATGCTTCAAGGGATGATCAAACCAGACAAGAAGGAACACTCCTCCATCTTCTGAGAAAGAAAGCAATCCCAACGGGAGAATCTCCCCGACTACTCAGTCTTCCATGGTGAGGAAGATCTAGGCACTTACGTGGGAACAGAGCTCTCCCTCCAAGACTTGGACGGAAGATATGTTACACGTGATGTGTAAGAAAGAGATAAGCACGGGGTGTCCGAGATATTGGATCGTTTTGCAGAACAGCAAGACATGAAGGCACAACTCCAAGCCCTTAAAGAGAGAATGCACGCTTGAAGCTCAGCGTGAAGGAAAAGCAAGGCTGGTGGCAGTGAAGCTTCTGCCAATACTCTGGCCATGGAATACAGTACCCCTGTGATTCCCAACATCAAGACTACTTAAGTCAAGCATCCTACCCAGAGACAAAGGGAAGAAGTTGAGACCCAGATTATTCCCATTGAAAGGAGAAGAGTCAGGCTAGGAGATATCGCAACACTCCTAGGCCTCTTTCTATTGCCCCACGACTCAATATGAAGGGTCCATTTCGCTTCAACGATGATGGTGATGATGAGAGATCTAACCATAGTCATGGTAGTCGAAGATGTTCGAGCACTCATCGAAAGGAAGAAAGTCGAGCGTGTGAACTTCTCAATGGATGCCGGAGTATAATCATCCAGAGAAAGAAAGAGCAGGCTTGAGAGCAGATGCAAGAAGGGTTTTGAAAGAAGAAGGCTAAGAGAGGCTTAAGCAAGCTACTCATGATGATGACATATTCTCTAACGGTTAACCCCACTAATGCACTGATCCATCTCATCGTTCTCTCAGAACTCATGGACATACTCATCGTTCCTTAGTCATCACTACCGAGCGTCGTCAAAATCAAGAGCCAGAGGTTCGTTTCCCACGGAGTGGGGGTTATCACTGAGCGGTGCTAACCAGAACGGCGGGACTTGGGCTTCTGTCCCAAAGGACGGAGGGAGTTACGAAGGACTTCCTTTAACTGAGAAAGTCCCTTCTCTGCTTCGATCTTATTGATGGCAACTCAATCTCAGAAAATCAAGTTTCCTTCATCGATGCATGTATGAGTGGAACCACCGACCCGTCAGATGATCACTTAGCGATGTATAAACATCTCATGCTGCACCACGCACAGCTGATGACAATGTGGTGCAAATATTTCCTAGTTACCCTTAATGGAGGGCTAGCTCAAAGGTGGTTCAGTGGTCTTCCAACAGTTCCATCAATAATTTCAATGAAGCGTACTTTTCTCTTTACTCTCATCTATTTCATGGCGCATCGCCAAGACGAGAAAGCAGCTTACATTTGGGGAAAATTCAACAACGACCCAATGAAAGCTTGAGAAGCTATGCTAAAACGATTCAACAATGAACTCTTCAAATCCCTGATCTGCCAGACCGAGTAATCCTAGATGAATTCTATCGATGGATCGATGGATGAGATGGAGTATGGATTAAGTCATCCTTAATATCAAATGGTAGAGCAAAGGGTACAAGATTTGAATGGAAATGATGAGGGGAAGCCGAAGCATGGATACATGCTGAAGAAGTCTGTGCCGTTAAGAAGCGCAGGAGAAAGTAACCACTCCCTCCTCCAAACCTCAAAGCAACCAGGGTCAACGTAGTGGAGGACATGACAAGAAGAGGTCTGGCACCTGGAACATAGAGGAAGAAGGAACCTCTTCAAAAAGGAGTAGCCAGAAAGAAGAAAAATTCAACTACACTCCTTATGTAGAATATACCAAGGATCTTTTCCAGATATACGAGGAAGTCAGCAAAGATGTAAACTTCGAGGATCCTCACACCAATCAAAACAGACTCTTGAATTCAGGACAAGTCTAAGTATTCGCAAGTTCCACAAGGAAGTTGGCCCATTGTGACAGATGATTGCTTCCCTTGCAAAGAGCACTGGATCGCTTAGCATCCAAGGAAGGTCAGAAACACTTGATCAAGCGATTTCTGAAGAAACCCTCATCCAAAGATGATGCCCCAAGTAGCGGAACATTCCAATTCGGGAATAGTTCTCTGATTTCCGGAGGGTTTGCAGCTGGAGGACCCAGGTTGAGGCTCAAAAAGAATATGCAAGCAAGATGCCCCAGGTAATGCTGTTGATGTAGCGAAGCAAACGCTAAAGAAGAGTTCCCGTGACGTTCTCATTTGCGGAAGGATCGTGGGGAGGTAAGCACCCCTCATGATGATCCTCTCGTTGTGGAGATGAAGGTTGCAGATAAACGGGTCCCGCGAATTCTCATTGACACAGGGAGTTCCTCGATATTATAGCTTTGAGTGCCTTCAAAAACTGAAGTACAACAATGATGATCTCGTCCCCTGTCATATATCCAATTATAGGATTTGGTGGGGGGGGTAATCAACCAGTGGGGACCGTAATTTTACCTCTCCGAATGGGAAAGGACACAAGTGCAGA
Source organism: Bassia scoparia (assembly GCA_008642245.1). Lineage (NCBI taxonomy): Eukaryota > Viridiplantae > Streptophyta > Magnoliopsida > Caryophyllales > Amaranthaceae > Bassia > Bassia scoparia. The sequence continues at coordinate 26,958 of SNQN01004166.1, forward strand.
AGTGCAGTCAGCATGAATTAAGGTTTTTGGTGGTCCAAAACATGACGGCTTACAAATTATCCTTGTCGACCAACTCTCAATGCCTCAAAATCGTTGGTAGTCACTCATTTGATGCTGATGAAGTTTTTGATGCAACGATGGCCAGGTAGGTTCAATCTGATGGAGATCAGCAATTAGCTCGAGAGTGTTATCTGACCACCATCAACCAATTGCTGGGGCAAGGATAAGGAAGAAGGTAAACCTCAAAATCAAGAGTTTGTAGAAGATGGAAAGCATGTGAAGCGCTAATGGTCCCATCACATCAAAGAAGACAGGGAAACCCTTGGACTATTTTCAATCATCCCGCGACTTGAAACTAGAGGTCAGCAGGAGGATTTTGTGATGGATCCAGTCTTCCCTGAAAGACTATCAAAGTTGCGCAATGCTATGGATCCTTCCTTGCTAGGGAAACAATTTAGAGCTGGTTGAATAGACTACAAGGATGTATTGCTTTTCATGGTAGAGAAATGCCACGCTTAGACCCTATATTGCCCATCATGCTCTAAATATTGAACCCCACAATCAAAACGACAGTGTGATCGCACATTGGAGCAAGCTCTCTTGCGGAGAAAGCCTCTTCGCAACAAGGTACCATTGTCCACATTGAGGAAAGATGTTGTCGACTTTGTCAAGAAGTGTCGAGAAGGTCAAATCCATGCAACATCCAACAGACAGCCATCTGCTATCCTCTTGCTACCGCCTTACACCTTTGCAAAGTGGGGCAGACATTCTTGTCCTTTCCCCAAGGCTGGGGCAAGAGAAATTCTTTATTGTTGCGGTGTGTTTACAACTTTGACTTGATTCATGAAATCAGGGGCAACGCTCTCCTTCGCCAACAAATCTATAAGCTCCCACATGATATAGGGACTATTGACAAGCAAATAAATCACAGGCCTCTCCAATCAGGGAGACTTCGTGTTAAGGAAGATTGAGTTTGTTGGAAGGGTAAAAGAGGATGGCAAGTACCTCCAAACAGGCAAGGTCCATACAACATTTGCGAAGTGCTACGTGATGGAACCATAAGTTGGAGGAGGGTAAATTCGGTCGAAGCTTATCTCACCCATGGAACACAAACAACTTGAGGAAGTATTATGCAAGAATTACGAAATAATTCAGAGTGGGCTAGCTTGGAAGCGGCTCACTTGTGTAATCAGTTGAGCTAACCCGAAGGTGCTCACACTTGTAATTTCTTGGGTTAGCCTGAAGGCGCTCAAAGGTTGTATGATTTGGAATTATCTAAGATTGAATGAAAGCCTCAATACTTTTTAACTTAAAGTTTGTTTGCATACACAGGCGACAGTTCCCATCCATTGTATATTTTGCCTCAAAGCGAGTGTTCAAAACATATAACATCATCCAAATGAAACATTTTATTTTTACTTGCCAAATCGCAAAACATTATTAAGTAATTAACTTGAATTAATTCAAAGCATTAAGGGTTTAGGCCTAACACACCTTAAGACGTAACTTACTGATTGTGCAGAGGGCAAGCGTGTCCCAAAAACTACGAAGGCAAACGTCCCATAAAAATTCGCTAAGGGCAAGCGTCACAAAACTGCCAGAAGGGCAAACGTCCCACAAAATTCTGCTCAAGGGGAAGTGTCCACAAAACTGCGAAGGCAAACGTCTTAGTAAAATTCGCCAAGGCAAGCGTTCCACAATAAGAGAAGGGCAAAAACGTCCTATTCTTGCGAAAGGGTAAGAGTCAAATGACAATTCTTCAAAGGAAACGCTCTGATTCTTGCAAGGGCAAGAGTCGAACGACATTTTCAAAAGCAAATGTTCCCTTGATCCTAGCGAAGGGCAGATCAAATGAGCTTTGCAAAAGGAAAATTTCTACATATACTAGCAATAGATTTATCAGTCCATTCTAGTTGAAAGATCAGTCACGGTGATATGCTAAGGGAAAGGTCACATGGCATTGCGAAAAGCAAATATGCTTTAAATCTACAAAGAAAAGAGTGATACTAGACTCAATCCCTAAAGTTTAAGGGGCAATCTTAGTATGATTGATTGACTTGACACCCTCATTAGGTCGTCAAGCAATCAATTCTTTAGAACTCTAAACTTAGTGCATATTCGTATAAGTGTTATGTTGCAAAGAAAGAAGGACAGTTGCGAATAACTCAAGTTATGAATGTGATTCTTCGCAAAAATTTAGCGCCAACGAATACTCCGATCCTAGTCCGCCAAACCTTAGAAATTGTGCCGAGGGAATAACGAAGTTGCGATTTCACACTCCATTGTTGAATGACTTCCCTCGCAAACTTTGCTGCTCAAGTGTAAACCTTTGCAAACGCTTATGAGTTTCAGACGAAGGTCAAGAAGTTTTGATTTCGACTCCAGACGATACAATGCATTTTGATCGCAACCAGCTTGAAGACGTCATGCAAAGGTTATACATATTTGGACGACGAAGTCATATGCACCTATTAAATAATAGATGTCAAATTGAAAGGTGCGACGGAAAAATAAAATACCATTGCACATGCCAGTTCAAAGTGAGAACCTTCGCCAAGGCTAAAATGGTTTCCGTAAAATTTGGGGGGTCAATGACAAGGAAAACTGATCTAATAAGGGCACGGCAAAGGGTTAAAAATGCAAATATATTAGTAAAGTTGCAAATAAAAGAAAAGTGCGATGCATATATGCATGAAGTGTATGAAAGAGCATTGAAAATGTGCGAACAAAGAAAATTGGTCGCAGATCTAAGAAAGTAGAAGCGGGTTATCTGAGCTTTTCAACTCTTTGATCATGCAATGGTCACATTGTGGACATATTCTCAAAAATGCATTAAAGCTAGTAAAATGGCTTTAGAGAGCTTGACCCAGTCAACAAATAGTTTATATCAAAGTGTAAGTGACAAAGTGCTACCTCCATTCATTTGTATGTATGTTGTTACACTTAAAATAAGTGTTTACGTTACAACGCTCATGTGTGCTAAAAAAAATTGGCTCATAGTTAAAATATACTAGATATAATGATAAGCATGAGACTTCTATTGTGGGGACTAGGTAAATGGTATGACTAGCTACATCAGGCATATGAATTTCAACAACAAATCCAAAAAAAAGTGAAGCTTTTGGCTTATTCATACCATAGTCTGATAACATTTGTAAAAAGAGAGTGGCAAGTACTCAAGTGCAGTTCGAAAGCCCTTTTTTGCAAATAGGATTATTGTGCCAAATCGTAATCTCCATTGTATAATACCAAGGAAGAAAACAGTTCGAAGACAAACTCTCTCTGTTTATTAACATATAGGAAAGGCACGAATTTTACATCGCCAGAGCTTCATATCTTGCGTCGTCAGTTTCCGTCTTCGCAAAGATGCTTCATTAGTCAAGTCTCCTAAGCAAGGTATGTTTGATACTTCTGCACTCTGCAGAATGCTAGTCTTATGGTTTTTTATCATGATTCTCATTTCTCTCGGCGTATTCATGAATTATCTCAATTTCTCACTCCTTGTTAATTTTTTTTTTTCTAGTTAACTCATAATGGAGGTGTTGGTCAACTCAGACTTTCAGTTTTATTTACAATGTATCTATTCCTTCGGGTCAATTTTATTTTTACACGATAATGTAGATTGTGTCGATTATTTGGAGAAATATGCATTTGTGCATTAGTGTCGTTTCGCCCATCCCTATCTTTCTTATTTTCCGACATTGGTATTTATGCGGTATATGATATGTGTATTGTTGTCGAAAGTTTTGACACTCTTTTCTATTAGCGCAAATCTCTTTCGCGAATTTAGTCGTACATCGTGCATATTGTGGCGAAGAGTGTAGTAATTTATAGGGAGGTTGCGGATCTTAACACTTATTTCTAGTTTCTGTCTCATATTGGGTCGCAACTAGCTTGGATAGCAGCCGCTTCACTTCGCCATGGCTCTGTTTTGCGTGTAATCAACTGTGTGTGTGTATTTACTCGCTCTAATGTCATTGTGAAATCGTATAATTGATTTTTTTCGTGTTTAAGAGGCTGAGCCTCCTTCGGGTGAGCGAATAGAGAGGAGTTGACGAATGTATGAAAGTGGTGCCATAATGCATTTCATGTATGTCTTCGCTGACGCCGCTCTTTTGCTAATTTTGGAGTATGGTGATGCTGCGACTACTCAGTGCTTACTTATATTTATTGTGGTGTTTTTCGCATTGTTATTTTGTGTATATTTTATGTTTATTTCTCTTATCTCATTCTGTTTTTTTTTCTGTGCTCTTTTCTGTTTTATCATTCTGGATTATGTTTCTACTTACTTTCTTGTTGTTTCTATTGTTCACTTAATATGCGAAGTGAGTAGATTCATATATGTTTTCGATTTTAAAGCTCGAAGCTGAGTCACTTGGCTAGTGTGGCAGGGTTCGCCACTATGTTTTCGTGTCAATTTCATTGTTATATACCTCATCAAAGATGTGCATTCATTGATGCATAATTTCGAGGAAAAAAGCACGATTTTACTTAAGTAGGCTAAGCTTCAGATTTTAGGAAGTATGGGTAGGCTTGGGCGAAAGAAAGTCATTATAGGGTTGAGATGTTTTTCATTTGAGATTAATTTGGGAAAAATAGATAATAAAAATATTGTAAAGGAAGAAGGAGTATTATGGAAATGTCGGAGGCATGCAATATTGATGGTTTATTAGGATTAGAGATAGTCAGTAGACATATGTTGTCTATTTTGTTATCGAATGAAGCATGTTGTTTGTTGTAGATATAAGAAGGGATGATTCAAGTATGCGCGATTTACAAGATAGCGATGCGTAGACTAGTGTGGTCTTAGTTGTGCATCTGGTTATATGTTGATGCTCTATAATATATTTCTTCATATAATGAATATAGTCATTTTTTGTTAGTAGATGTATCTGAGTTGGTCCTATTTTTTTTTCATTTCCTGTCATGTATTTGGCTATTTATGTTATGTTTGTTGTTAAGTTAGTCGCTATGGGTCTTTGGCGGTTGTATCTCATGGATCTATGATGGGAAGTATTGTGTAAATGTTGTATGGACTTACAGCTAGCTTATTCATTTTTGGTGTTTGCATTGGTTTAATTTTGCTATATAAAGGCAGTTGGTGAAAGTCTATACTCATTTTGCATTATTTCAAGGTATTAAGATATATTTATCTGTAATATATATTTGCATTATGGTGAAGTATGCTATTATCATTATGCATAAATGCGGTGCATATCCTAATTTTTTTGGATTCATGGCTACGGGCGATATCGTGTGAATTGTCTTATTGAATTCTTTTGGTGTTGTATGCAACTTGTTAATCAGTAATGACGGTTATTCGTTACAACATATTCCTGTGCTTTCATCTCTTTGCGTTTTGTGGTGTTTTAATATTGTTCTATGTTGTTCAATTATTTAGTTGGAGTTAGAAGTGTCCAGGAAATGAATAATAAGGTTACCGTACCTACATGACAATGGATTTGGAAATGGGCTTAAGCGTAGCATTCATTGGTTTCCCCGAAGGCAACTGAATTTTACTTGAGAAGGGTCTCGTAGCAGATCGAGGTCCACTGCGAACAAGGACGGACACGAAGAGTTTAGATCGCGAAAGGTTGCTTTTCCTGTGTAATTTCACACCCTCCACAAGCCAAAATGGCAGAGAGAGTTCTTTCGGGGGCAAATGATGTGCAAAGTGGAGTATACTGGCCACGTGTCCAGCTCACCTATTAGTCAAATGATCTAGTGGCAAGCGCCCCAATTATCAGGTCAACCAAATCAGGAAACAGATCGAATAATCAGATATTCGTACGACCAAAGGCGGGTAGTAGGATAATCAATGGTGTGCGAGTGGAGTCGACAAGTGCCACAGAGTCTAGTCAGGCAGGACGCATGAAAGCAATGCCTACAACCATGGAGCCCTTATTTGTCACCACATTCACGTTTTTTCGATATATTGAGATGCACAAATTCATACTTAAGCAGTATAGAACTTATCTCTCCTAACTCTCCTCCTACATAGCTTACGCATTATTACTTTCCTCTTCCTTTACTTACTTAGCATCGGAGGGGCAATGATAATCGAAAAGGATTATCTCCTTTCTGCGGTGCTAGCGTCGAGGGACTTGGAGCGCCAAGACAACGCAATGTTCAATCCAGAATCAGGTTCTCTTGGAAGTAGCATAGAAGGGAAGCCTCCACCCATGCTCTCAACCTGAATAGAGAGGAATCTTTAGCGTGGCCTAAGCGGAAAACTTGCTACAAACATACCACACTTAAGAAATCGTATTTAGAAAGACTGGGTTTTTAGGTGTAGTCAAAGAAAGCCAGTGTTAAATTATAAATGGTTCACTTAAATAAAGGAAAGAAAACTCAATTTTAATTGATAACCCATGTTCCTTCTTATATTGACCTAAGAAAACCAATAAAAAAATGGTTGTTAACACAAAGAACGTCCATTGATTATAACTGTTTGCAGAGTGGTTTCTTGGCCATTTTAACCGAGTGTCTTTGGTGATTTTTGTGTAGTGTGTTCTCTTCCAAAAATAGGGTCAAACGATGCGAAAATGGTCGATTATGAACGCAGCATCACCGCACTGACATCGGAAACAGGCTTGATAGCCGTCGCTGACCCTTGCCCGGGCCCCACTCACGCCATCAGCCGTTAATTTTCAATTGTGTGAAAAACAAAATTCAAACCGCTATATTGTTCCAAACAACACAATTATAACAAATTTAGTAGATTGCAAAGCAAAATTGAGAATTGAGAATTGAGTTACCTAAATCTTCCTCAAATTTTTGCCTCCACATCGAAGAAGCCATGGATTTCGAAGCGAGGTCGGAGCTTACAAGGAGAAGAAGGAGGAATGGGCCCAACTTAACGAACAAGCTAGCTAGTTTTAGTGTAAGAGGGGATTTTTAAAATTTGGTAATAAAAGGTGGGAGGTATAAAAAGTAAAAAAAGGGATTTTTAGAATACTTACAAGAAAAGTATAAAAAGTACAAAAATATCTTTCAACTTAATTTACTTAACTGATGGTTATGGACAAACTTTTATGAGGAGCACACGCTCTTAATTGGATGTGGAACAACAACAATTAGAATTACTAAATAGAAAGTAAAATTTAAATTCAAATCTTGATTTTAAGTTGGTCCAACCTTGATTATAGTGTGGAGTAATGTTTATTATAGTTGACCACACTTAGAATTATAGGTGTCGCTGCGTTGCTGGTGTATGAAAGGAGTGTGAATTATTAGTTGGTGCTTTTCCTATTTTTCATGAAATTTGTTTCAAATGTGTATTTTCAAATCAGCGGACTCAATCATTTGTGACGCACCAGAAGTTCGAATCATTAAGCAAGCGTTTTTAGGAATTGTCGCAATGAGATCGCCTTCTTTGAGGTGACACTTTGACTTGACGCAAATTCCGAAGTTCTGAGTGTCGAGAAATTGGAGAGTGTCGCTGTATTGGATTGCGTTTGAGGACATCCATCGCTTGAATGCAAGTCACATGCCTGTTGAGAGTAAATGCGTGATGATGTATGATGTATGATGTGTGATGATGTATGATGTATGATGTATGATGTATGATGTATGATGCGTGATGCAAGGAAGTGGTATCTGTTGGGCCCATTTGGTGGCCCACGTTCGAGTACGGATCTAAAGGATTTGTGAGCAGTGRAGCAAGTGGGCCAGGCCCAGAAATGCGGATAAACGCCAAATGCACTGCCAACACGCCAGTCCTAGTCAGCACGAGGAATCTTGACAKTCAAGATTCCAACTCGTCCAACGGCCTAAAGTCCACCAAACCGTCCCTATTTATCAGGCACGTACGTAGTGGTGGTCAGTTAATGGAAACGGATCAATTGTATTAGTATAAATAGAGGAAGTCGTCCACTTYGTAACACACACAATTCTTTGATATTAAGAACTTGAATACACTTTCATTGTACGAGCRAATTATTACGATCTTGTTTACCTTTTTTGCTGATTGAATTACCCACTTCATTGTTATTTATTTGTTTCTCTTTAGTTACGTA
>SNQN01004167.1:0-52627 GCA_008642245.1 Bassia scoparia
TGTGTAATGTGAGGGATGATTTGATTTGCCCAAATCAGTAACTTAGCTGAATGCTGCATGAGAGAGAGAATGAGGATGTGATTTTGATTGTCAAATCAGTAACTGAGCTGAATGCTGCATGGGAGAGAACATGGAGAAATGCTGCAATGCGATGCTTTGAGAGATGCATGATGAATGCGCAGAGTGATAGCCTTAAGAGAGTTGAGGAGAGACCCTTAAGTGTAAAGAATAGGCTAAGGTTCAAGAAAAGACAAGGCTAAAATTGTGACTAGGTAAGTAAAAGGGGAATTGATGTTTGGCTAGATGATTGTGTTCAAGCTCGAGTCTATGTCGGGGTCTACACATAGGAATCTGCGCTTCTATACTTAAGGAATCAACATATGATGGACTCAGAATTGTCGAGACTCGAGAAGAGGCTTCCTACGTATCCTTTGGAATCAGACTCGATTCTCGTGAATGATTTGGACAATGCCTCGTGTGAGAGGGCTTTTGTGGTTTAATGTGCTGTGGTTTTGAGGTTGAAAAAGCTTGATGATCAGAAGTGACCACGGTGCGCAGTGTGCTTTTTTAGACTTTTGCTTTGAGGCTTTGAACTTTGGATTGCATTGGATTTGATTGCATTTATGATTGCATTGAACTTTGATTTTTCTTTTGCTTTTTGCCATTTTATTCTTTCTTCTTTTTTTTCTTTTGCACATGTCTTTCCTACCACCGTTTGGTCCAAAGGGTAGGTCAGATGTGGGTGATGAAAGAATGATAGGCTAATGATAGTGTTATGGTTCAAAAGGGTTGCAAGGATTTTGATTGATGTGATAAGGAATGGAGGAGAGGTTGTTTTGTGGAGCTATGAAAGAAGGCCTCTCTTGGCAATGTCCATTGAATTGTGAGGTCGATCATTAATTTGATTCCATTAAAGTTAGAGCACAAATATATGAGGCTAAAAAAATGAAAAAAGAAAATTTTATTAATGTAAAAGATTATTACATTGAGGCTTTGCAGAATTTATCCTAAACTAATGACATAGACTCGAAATGGAAAAGAAGAAGATACATAGTCTAGGGAAAGGACTTTCGACTCGATCCTAAAGCTAAGACTCCAACTGACTCATGTGGATTGAAGAAGATCATTCTCGATGTCCCTCCAATGTCGTAGACCCTTTGCGAATGTGTAAGGCCTCGATACTTTGAGATGATCTTTGTATTCTGGCTGGAGTTAGAAATGAAGGTCTTGACATCTCTCTTCAGTAGGGCGGAGACTAGGGTGGCAGCAACTCCTCTCCATCTAGTCAAATAGGTGGTGAACCCCTCGTTCTCTCCCTGGTTTGAGGATTTCAAGCTCTCGGAGATTTTGGTCGGATGTTACCCTTGTATCTTGCATGAACGCGTGGATGATGTCTTCCCAAGTAGCTTTCTTTCTCAGGAAGTAAAGAACCACTTCTTGACATATCGGTTCCAAGAAAGGGGAAAGACCTTGGAAAACAAGCAGGGTCAATCCCTTTAAGTCCATGGTGGTCTTAAATCCTTAATGGAACGAGGTCACAGTTGGCTTGAACTTGGTACGTCTCGGCTGAGAAATCCTTTGCAGTTTGGTTGCAAGGTTGGGGTCAAGAGGAGGTTGGTCTTGTAGAGTGGGGTCGTGGCTCTTTTGATTGCCTTTTCAAACAGCTTGTTCAAGGAAGGCCGAGTTCAATTCCTTGATCTTAGCCTCAAGCTGTTGAACTTGCTAAAGCTTTGGAGCTTTTCTTGTTGGGAGCCATTTTGTGGTGTTAGGGTTGATGGTGTGATGAAGGTTGGAGGAGTAGGTTTGGATTGGCTGAGCGTTGGTGTTAGGGCTGGATAAATGAAGGTTGGAGGTAAGGTAGGTTGGACTGGCTGGATGGCTCAAATCTTTGGGTCGAGCAAGGGCTTGAGACGACTTCACCCCTGTTTCAAAAAGAAATAAACCCTTAGTGAACTTCCTTGGTCATTATTGAATAATGAATGCAGATGCAAATGCATGTCCTAATTCCATGGTCATCTTTCCTAGATGAATGTATGAATGCAAGGTGCCCTTTCGCTTTTTGAATATTTTTTGAATTTTATTTTTGAATTTTTTTTTTTTTTTTTTTTGAATTTTTTTTTTTTAAAGGGCACCAAATGACGTGAGAATGTTTATATGCGATGTCCTAAGAGATTAGGGTCAGCCTAGATGTCGAGCCTGTTGGCTAAGGAAGGTCAACCTATGTGATTAAAGTCACGTAAGGTCAAAGTCGTGCCTACCTATAGTCAAGTAGCAAATATCACTGGATCAAGTCAAGGTCAACCTAGGTCAAAGTCTGTGTGGACTAGGTCGAAGTTTGAAGACAAAGTCTATGAACTATGTCACAGACTAAGGAGAGGTCAACTAAAGTCACTATGGCTATGAAATGCATGATGTGAACTAAAAGATACCATGACTATATGAAAGTGTTGTGTTAAGGTTTAGAAACTGTACAATGGCTAGGACCCATACATGCACATATATACAGACACGTGATGACAAGTCAACTATGGTCGTCTAGGTTAAGTCAGAGAGTGTACCACGCCTAAGGGCAGAGTTGGTCCAGTTTTCACCACTTGCAATTAGCGATGTATGGCCAAGATACCCCTTATGCACACGTATCAGTAACACGTGCACACACGGTGCGGCGGATAGGACTTGCCTTAGCCATGCGATCAATAACCACATGCAACCAAGGTAGTATCCCCTATGTAGTCTCGAGCATAAACATGCCCATATTGAGACCAAGGGCCTAATTGTGACCTTATTCGAAGTCACATGCAAAATGCAAAATCCAATAAACGTGATGATGGAATTACGAGACTTTTCAAGTCTGTCCACTTCACCTAACGGTGATTATCCCCAGTGAAGTCGCCAAATTGTAGGACGTGGGCCGCGCCCTCAGCGTTATAGCGGCGCGGCGGCTTGGTACTACATCGAGGTGCTTGTGCGTGGGCTTGAGCCACGGATCCCGCACGTGAGTGCGTTGGGTAGTGTTGTCGAATAGGGAATCGCCACCGTGCCTAGAAAGGTTATTCACGGACGCCCGAAACGTTGGTGCCAAACAATGGCCCCACGTCCAATCAAGTAACCAGTCGTGGGTTGGGACATGGTACGAATCAGATCGTGAACCCAATTCGCCCGCATGTAGCGCCTCTCTCGGTTCTCATTGTAATTCCATTAAACACGATTATTGGATGCACACAACTTACGTTTTTAGCACCTTAGAGCGCTAACCCTAAATTACTATGAAGTGTGTTACTATTATGCACAAGGGACTACCTAACCTAGAAATTGTGACCACTTTGTTATTAATCATGTTAAAACGGTGCCTAAAACACGTTGTCCATAGTTAATCTGACTTTAAATGATTCACATAATTTCCGTTTTGTTTAGCAAACATATATACAAGTTATACAAAATGACAATATGCAATAAGATGAGGATTGATAAACTTCAAATATATGCAATCATCTTACCTAAATCTGCAAAGAAACAAAAGTAGTTTGTAAAACACAATGAAACGAACTTTGCCTTGAATCGCTACATGAAAACAAAAGAAAATAATTGTTAGTCCTTGATAAAACGCAAGCGCAATGATCTTTCGCCTTCAATTGCTATAACAAGAATAAAGAAATGTTAGTTATTACAATGAAATAATAGAAATGAAAAGAATAAAAACAAACAATGAAAACTGCAAAAACGTAATAAAACCCTACATATTTACATAACGATTAAAAGTGATTTCTACATTGTTTAATTAATATTAAAAATCATAACAATGTTAGTCAATATTAAAAGAAAGTGAGAGAGATTATTGGTGAGTAATCTCAGAATTCAACCTTTTTATCGCTTGTTGATTCGAAAGAGAATCGATGCTTTGAATAAACAATGTATAATGTGTTTTGAGTTTTAGAAGAGAGAGAGAGAGTATGCGTAGGAAGCATATGAAGTCGTGTGGGTCTCGGACTGAAGGCAAGGGTATTTATAGGCACGAGGCAAAGGAGCGAAAACCCTAGCGTATATACGGCATAGCGGATATACGCTGCACTTGCAGCGTATATACGCTGCATACCTCTCATGTTTTTGCAATTCTGTACTATAAGACTGAGCGTATATACGCTCCTGTTGAGCGTATATAGCCTGTTGACGTTATACGCTCATCATGCGTATATACGCCAATGATTTTGTGTATTTTTTCCAAAAACCTCGAAATATTTGATTTCCTCCGATTTTATTCGTGATTTCCCTTGATTCGACGCACCTAGACCCTTGCTCTCCAAGCAGAGTCTAGATGTTCTAGAAGGTTCCACGTATTTCGGAGTATTTTCTAATTATTCATGTATTTTCTGCGTATTCTGCGTATTTAAACATTGCAAAATTCATAGAAAATCATAGAAAAAATCAAAAAATAATTTAAAAATACTGCGGATTCAGAAAAATGTGACGGCATGATGAACATCAAAAAGCATGAGAATCGCCTTGAAACCTTTGAAAACCTTTGAAAACCTTTGAAAAAACCAAAAGAAATATTTTGCCTTGCCTTTGACCTTTGCTCAATATTTCCGATACGACCTCGCATATTTCCAACTTTTATGAATTCAAAGCATCTTTTCTAATTCGAAACAAAACGCGAGACGCGTATTTCATCACGGATTACTCATTTGGGGAGCACATTTCAGTTCGGTGTCTTACAGTTACATCCAATCACACCAACATTATTTAGTGTTTAATATTTCATTTAAAATTTTGCTATTGTTAAAGCGCACTTTAATATAACACTATTTAGTTTTTTCAATAATTTTCTTTAATTTTTTGTTAAGATTTTAACCACAAATTGGGGTTGTAAAACATTTTTTTTAGAAAGAGATTTTAACCCTAATCTAGCGAAGTATTATTATTGTTTAACAATAATTTTTTAATAATTTGCTTAGTGCCTTATTCTTTGAAGCCACAAATTAAAAAATATGGTAGATGATTATGATCTTGCATTATGTTGATATCTATAAACAGTTTTATCTTACATGTGATCAAATGTGTTAAAGAAAAAAAATTCAAAATGCGCTGAAATTTTTTTTTTGAAGTCTTTCCACTATTTGACACAATGAGATAAAATGTTATAGAATTCAACATATGCAGATATAATCATCAAATGGCGCTGAAATTATGGAACAAAAGAAGTATAATATTTTTTCCTATATTTGTTTCAAAATTGATTACTTAGTTATTTTTTACGTCAACAAATTCACTATATTGTACATCACATCAAATATATAAAAAACAATGAAAACAATTAATCCGAACATAATTTAATAAGAAGGGAATTGTATTGACCCGGGCAACGCCGGGCCAAAGATACTAGTTAGGAATATTGAAAAGTCGTCATTCTTGTACTTGAGTTTCTGAAGGCATTCAAAAATAATGATATCTGGAGGAGTCCTCATATCGATGAGTATCCTTCGGACTCGCTTATTGTAGCCTTCATCATCTACACGAGAGGGTCATCGTGAAGGGTACTATCTCCCACGCGACGGTCCTTCTCACATATGAGGACATCGGGAAATACACTCCCTCTTCCTTTCAAGTACCATGAACTTGGTGGGAAGATTTCGGGGCTATTCCTTTTGACCTTCCGATAGTAGGTCCTCCGCTGCAAATTCCCCCGGCGATCCTATATGGAATATGCCCTGAAATCGGAATATTCTTCATGTTTAAGCATCATCGTTTGATGAGGATTTCGTCTAAGAACCTTTTTGATTTAGATGCTTCGCTAAACCATTCCCTGCTGTGCCAAACGATCCATGGTTCTTGTAATGTGAAACAATCGTCAGTTACATATCCAACGTCCTTGTGGTACTTGCATACTTGGACTTGATCTCTTGTTCTAATTCAGTTTTTGATTGGGGAAGTCATCTATGTCACATTCCTTCTAATTTCTTGTGTAGGAGTGTCATGTAGTTAATTCCTTTTTTTCGACCCCCTCCCCTTTTTTGCTAATCATCCCTCTTAATATTCCAAGTTCCTGACCTCTTTTCTATCATTTCCACCACTTCCGGTTGACATTGGTTGTGATGGGCTTGTGAGACGAAGGAGCTTTTTCCCTGGCTTGGGCATTGAACAAGTTTCTTTCTCATGGATGTAGGCCTCAGCCTCGGGAGAATTTCATTCAAATCTTGGCAATTTTTCCGATCATGTCAAACTTGAAAGTCTATCGTCACTCAGTCCACTGGTAAAATTGTCCTAGACCACGTTGGTCTGTCCAAGCCTAGGATTTGCAAAGTCTCATTATTGAATCGCTTGACATAGACTTCGCCAAGGATTTCATTGCATCATTGTTGAATTATTCCCAAATGTATGCTATTCTTTCCTTTTGGCGGTTTGCCATAAAGTGATGAGTGAAACAATTGCAAATTCGAAAGAAGTTGCTGAATAGAACCTGATGGTTAGTCCACTAAACATATTTGCGCCCATACCCTTGAGTAGGGTGCGTTATTAGCAGTCGAGCTCGCGACAGCTCTCTGACCGACTCGGGACCTTAACGAGTCAAGTCAAGCAAGTCCTTACTCGACTCGTTTAAGCCCTCCGCGAGCAGCTCATTAATTTTTAGTTAATATTTTATAATTAAAAAATATTTTTTGCTTAATATAAAAATAAAACTAAAAATACTCATATTTACTTATATGTAAAAACATAAGTTCACCCATATCAAATTATTTGGGCCAGCCCATTTTCAATCAATCAATCCTAATTTCTACCCAAGTAACACCAAACTCAAATTCAGCTCCTTCACAAATCAGAACATCGACATCACTCTCTCACTCTCTCTCAAACAGGCAGATCTCGCAATCGCCAGGCCTGAAGCCTTCGTCACTCCCTCACGCCGACTCGACTCGCTACGCAAGCCGTCGGCTCGCCGTCCTTCGCCACCTCCGCCGTCCGTCGCCGTCCTCAGTATCGCGTTAAACATTTTTTTTTGCTTTTTAATTTCTCGATTTACTGTTGAATGTGATTAACGTGCGATTTACTGAGGAAACTACTTGTTATTGAGAATACTACTTTTTTAATTGTTGAATGTTGAATGTTTATTAATTGATTTACTGTTTATCTACTAAGATTACCTTTTTTTTAATTTTTCGATTTAGAGGATTTGTTATTAATTACAAAAGGTTGCACTAATTGTTACTAATTTTTATTGTTAATTAGACAGATCTGTTTATTAATTTTTGTTATTTGCCTGCACTAATTTTCGATTTACTGTTTACTAATTTGTTTAATAATTTGTGTTTATTTGCTACTGATCTGTTTATTAATAACTGTTATAAATCATCGATTTGTTTTGTTTTTTCTGTTTTTCTTGAAATGTTTTCCCTGTTTTTTGTTGATGTTTATTTCGAAATTAATTTGTTGTTATTTGTTGGCACTAATTAAGTGTTGCATTTTGTAAAAAAAATTAATCCGTGTTTAATATGAGAAATGTATAATATTTGCAGACGAAATTTAATTACTTATAATATTCTAATGTATTTGCAGAGCTCTTTATGGCTAAAAAGAGAAAGAACAAGGTTAGAAAAAAAAATTTATGTTTTTTTTTTTCATTTCATTACTAAATATTTATGTTCTATTAATTAGTCTTTGTAGAATTAATATTGAATGATAACCAAAAGAAATCATCCTTCCAATCTCTAGGCTTGTTAGATTAAAGGGATGATTGAAGAATTTTCAAGTGTAGATTGAACACTTAAAGTGAAGAATATAAGATTTTGTTGTTGAAGAACTTGTTATATATTTGTTATGTTTGTTTGCTTTATTGAAATATTTCTTGTGTTCTAGTGTATTGTGTTTGTTATTGAGCATTTTGACCAATCTTGTATTTCTTGTTATGAAAAACTTGTATTTGAGGGTGTTTATAGATTGTTGAAGACTTGATAGTTAAAAGTAAAAACTTGTATTTTTAAATTGTTTTTGTAGGCTTTATGACGAAGCTTGAGTGCTGCTTACGAATCGATCAAGTGTTTTACTTGGAAAACATTGCTTTTGAAACAAGTTTCGAATCCGTTAGTTCGAGTCGAGCAGGGTAAAAAATATCGATCACGAGGTCGAGCAGAACCTTATCGAGCTTGACGAGAACGAGTCGAGTCGAACAGCGTGAAAATTCTAACCGAGTCGGTTCGCAGTATACCCTGCTCGCGATCGACTCACTCGATAAGCACTCCTACCCTGGAGGGTACTGGAAAAACTTTGCACCAAAGTTGCATCGTCTGCTTGAGTGGTTAGCATGGATGCTTGTACATTGCTAAGTGATCATCGGGTCCGGTGGTTTCCATCATAGGCATCAATTAACTTGAAGGAAAATTTTATCTTCTAAAGCTTTGTGGTTGCCAATTCACATATGGGATGAAGAGAGGGTTTTTGTCGGTTAGTGAGAGCGATTGAAATCTCCCCTCCATCCCTTGGGAGGGTTCCCGTACCCTGGTTCAAGCATGCATCGCCTTCGGTGATTACTCCCCGCTTCGGTGGATCAAACTTCTGAGTTCCCAGTTGTGAGGATGCACAATGGGTTGTCTACGTGCTCTGAGAAGGATTCATGTGTTCTAAAGGAACGATGGGAAAGGTTCGTGCACACTAGGGCAATCGTTAAAAGTTTTCGACTCTTCATGAAGTGGCTTGCTCAAGCTTCTCGGCTTTCTTCTTTTCAAGCATTCCCTGGCATCCTTGCTCTCTTCTTGTTCTCTCCTTCTCCGAAATAATTGTAACACCCAATAATGCTCCCTTTTCTCCTGTGAAATATTTAATGAAGATACGAGAACCTATTTGACATGTTACCGCCACGTGTGAAAACGTTTCTGCTTACTCAGAATATTGCAGACCGAAAATGACTAAACGAAAATAATAAAACTTTTTTAGGAAGACTATCACTAGAAATTTTTTAAAATTGTTACAACTTGAAAAACCAGCTTTGGCCCTCTATATTCGAAAACCGAGGATAAAATCACAAAGTAACGGAACTTGAAACCATTTAACACTCCAATAAATTGCTACATGTTTCAGACGAAACATTAAAACAATATTCCAAATATAAACACTCGAACACTCCCGAAACCCAACGTTGCAACATGACACTGATAGCCTCAACAACCATGTAAAATCCTGTGAAAAGTCTGCTCCCCATTAATTTCCAAATAAAATAAGGATCATTACAGGATCCACCAAAGAAGGAAAATCGTGGACGAACACAACTACACTAAAACACACGCAATAGCAAAGCGATGAGTAATACAACTTACGATACAAGAAAAATAAACGACATCATTCCCCTATAACGGACATCCCAAGTTACGTCACCTGCTAAGAAACAAAAAGAAAAACCCCAACGGTGGTGTTCGGAACCACTCAACAACGTAACATTTTAGTACAACCCAAAGATCCGATAATAAAACTCAATCCCAATCACATATTCATATATAACGCTGAAACCAAAACATCTCGTATTCCCAACATCATCCAATCGCTCCTGTAAACAATTAGTACCTACAAGAATAGTTTACCGGACTCCAATATCATGACTCAATATAGTATTACTTTTGTTATGATTTGAGCAAGCATACCAAGGTGTCCAATTCCCGACACACAAGTGGCCCACAATTCAACTAGACACATAGGGCCACATTCAAACCAAACACATAAGGTGCCACAGGTCAAATCCCCCATGCCTCTTCGTTAAAAGACATCAAAAAGTTCAATAAACCAGTGGCGAAACGGGCGCCGACTCCGTCACCATAGTTAGATGAGATTCTCAAACATTAACCCCCCATTTTGGATAAAATCCGTTATAAAATAAGGAAGAGAGACGCGTTTGGATCAACACGGCCCTCGGAAAGGAAGACGGAATAAAATCGCAAACCCCAACCCACTGATTGTCAATTACTCTAGACGTGCACATATTCAAGAGTTTTACTTGCTCATCATATTATATTTAAACTGCTTAAATTATTTTATCGAACTTCAAACAGACCACAAACACATACCCAATTATTTTTAACACAACAATTGCCTTTAATTAATGAACCTTTGGAACAAGCCACTTAACCTGCGTCATTAAGATTGAATACTTCCATTTACTTCAATTCATACGTCATGTTCACATGAACGAGTAGTAATAAAATCACCTCATGGAGCAAGTTATACTTGACTCCACTAATCATCCTTGTATTATAAATTATCAATGAACAGTTTATACTTGACTCCACTTAATTCCTCATTAGAACCAAATCAATTATTAAAGACAAATGACCTAATAACAACTTTCATAACAAAACTATTGAACATAACCATTTTCACAATATTCTTTAATTTCCCACAATATGACCATGAAAAACAAATGATTCAATTCGTGACTACAAACAATTCATGGACGTTCCTACTCATGCTTCTAAGTTCTCAAACCATTCCTCAAACAACATAAGATTCAAGGTTCCGCAAGTAGTACTACCTGAAAGAAACCATACCGATTTTTTTTTCACCTCAATTAATCATTCAAGGAAAAGTTCTCTCTACAATCAAATAGAAATCAATTACATTGATTTCTAACTAGAATAACAAACAATATATATTTCCTTGAAGCCCACAAAACCTTTAGAAATCAACTTCGAACATGTTTAAAGATTACTTCTATGCGTTATAATAACCATTCATTGGTTTTTTAAACCTAAAGCGCATATTTTTCAATGGTTAAAAATCACTTTGAATAGGTATTAATATAATCTGAAAATATCATAATAAACAGTATATTCTTCGTTGCAAATCATTTTTTGATTAATTAATAACAAAACATATCTTGTTATGAAAATTGTCATCTGAGTAACAATTTATTAAAATACTAAAAATCCACGAAAATTTATGAAAATTTCACCACAAGGTGTATTACTTTATATAGAACATCCACACAAATTTTCGTAAATATATATATTAATATAAAAATCGAATACAGAGTCAGCAACCCCGGCGAAAAAGTCATGTTGAAAATGAATTTTATTTAAAATAGTAAATCAGCTTTGAAATTCTGAAAATTTTTACACAAGTTTTCTACTATTATATAATATTGTACAAATATATGTAATTATGATGAAAACATAAAAATCAAAATCGAACAGAAAACCCGAACTATCAATCAAAAAATGATATTTGCTTTAAAATAGTAAACGTGCTGAAAATTCGATAGTTTTTAATAAGGTGATATATCAGTATAAAGATTAATCGACCAAATTTTTTGTAAATTATTGAAAAGAAGAAAAATAAATAAAAATCGAATAGGTAAAGATGCGAGTTAATCAAAACGTGAAAAAATCCCAATTAAAACCCTAATTTGCAATTCAATAATCTGAAATTACCAAATTTTTTCCAATGTCACCAAAATTAAACTTTGTAATTTGTAGCAGATTATCTCAAAATTATGTAGTAACAATTTGATTATAAACTTCAAGTAATAACAAACTAAAACATGGAAATTCAAGAGGAAAAGAAGGAAGGAAAGAAGAGGAGGAAGAGTGCGACGACGGTAGTGATGGCTCATGGGTAGACATGTGGACTGGATCAGTCCAGATTGTTTTCGAGAGGAGGAATCCCCCATAATCCGCGTCCATAATCCATCGGCATATTTTTTTGAAGGATCGCATATCCATCTCGACGGATCCAAAACGGATCCTATTATATTTTCATCATTTTGCCTAATTTGACTATAAGTAATTAATATTTTAAGTGATGTACCCCAAAAAGAGATATATGATTGTTCATCAAATTAAATCCATGAGAATGAACTAATTAACTTGAATTTGAATATTAATTATCGATATAATATTAAAGAGCGATAAAACCATATTACCTCGCGATGTCACGCCTTTTAGTAAAAGTTGAAAAAATACAACATTATTAATAAATGAATTAAAACTTTTTGCCTATTTATTTATTTAGGTAGTAGAGGAAGATGGGTATTAGGTTCCTTGATGTAAACTCTTCTATAAGCACTAAATTATTAGTAAAAAAATAAACTCACTTAAGAAATAAAAAACGGGTCTTAACGAATCTGGATCTGGATCAGTTGCATTATTCGGATCCAGAGTCCGTTTTTCCTACCAGGATCATATTGATCCGGATCCGACGGGGTCCAAATTTAAGATCCATATCGCCATAAACGGATATGGATCCGCGATCCGGGGCGGATCAATTCAATATTCATTGCAATCTACCGACGAGAGGTGGTGGTGGTGCACGCCAGTACGCAAGCGCGGGTGATGGCAGCGGTGGAACAGCAATAGTCACGCTCTCCTCTTCTCTCCTATGTCGTTCTCTTTTTTTTTTTGTTAAAACCGTAAAGTGGCGTGAGGAATGAGGAAGGTTTAAAACCCTTTTTCTGATTTAAGTATCTAATTAGTGTTTAATTTTTAAGATATCTTATTTTTTTCTTTAATTTATTTGGATAAAGGTGAAAAAATAGATTTCTTTTTATCATAAGATATATTTAAACGGAAATTACTAGAATTCAAAAATAAAATAATTAAGAATAATCATAATATTATTATATAATAAATATATCATAAATTTTTATTGGTTTTATATATGAAACATTGTATTATTTTATAGAAAATATATTTATAATATTAAAAATAATGGGATTAACAATGAATACTCGAAACCCATGGAAAAAAACTTCCAGATCTAGTTCTTCTTCTCAATGAGTGTACGAACATCCTCAGTTTCATTGTTTCTGATCTGGTTTAACCACTTCGTCTCATCAATCACATTATCAAAACGATATGACTTTTGGTGATTGAATTTTCGTGGGCAATAAGGCACAATTTTAGGAGTGTTGCGATACCTTCCTTAATTTTCTTCTCTCTTGTTCAATGGGACGATTTGAGTTCTCAACATGGCTTGCCTTTTCATTTGGAGTGGGATTCTTGATATATTGATAGTCTTGAGATTAGGTGCCACGGGAGTGTTGTATTCCAATGGCCTAAGTTTCTTAGCGAAAGTTCTCACCGCCACTCACCTTAGACTTACCGCATGCATGGCTTTTAATCACGGATGCATTCTCCTCCTTTTGATGGTTGGGAGTTGAGCCTTCACATTTGTTTTTTCGGCGAAACGATCCTGATTCAGACTCTCTAGCTCCTATTGTGCCTTCAGACCATCACCGAGTGACATATCGACCATCCAGTCTTGGAGAATAGCTCTGTCCCTCATATGTACCAAAGTCTTCCACAGTTGGAAGATAAAGTTAATCTTGATGGTTCTCCCATTTAGATTGTTTCCTTTCTAGGATGGTGGAGCATTCTTTCCTTGTTTGGATTTGATCTCCCTGAAGCCACTTTCCAATTGCCTCCACAAATGGCGCCAATGTTGTTGCAAGTTGATTGGAAACTATAAATTTTCCTTTGAGCGTACAGGTTAAGAGGAGGGTGGAGGCTTCCCTTCACGATACCCTGCAAGAAAAAGAATAATCCTTTTCGATTATCTCCCTCCGATGCCTAACTAAGTAAAGGAAGAAGGAAAGTAATAAAATGCAACTAATGTCAGAGAGATGCTTTACACTTGCTTTTTAGTGTTAGTTTTGCTTGTGAATACTGTGTGGAAATATGATCTCTCATGGGGTAAGTTATTGCATTATGTTCCCATAGGGAGCCCGGATGTGTGACACTTGTCGCCATCTATCCCGTTCGTTTATCTGTTTCGGCTTGCTTAAGCGATCATCAGTATACTTGCTTTTTGATATGTTTCAGTTGGAGCTTTTACGTCAATAAGTCGTTTGACTTTTTGACACGTGGCACAATGGGGTTGACACTCGACCACGGGAACCTTTGCACTGTAGCCTATGTAGCCAATAAGGATGACACGTGGCAAGTGCTTACTTGCCACATCATACATCACCATTTTTTATTTACTTCATCAGTGTACCATAATTGAATGGTACTAAATTACTTGCACCATTTTTATTTAAGATGTAACATGTACACCTCATCAAATATTTAATACATTGCTCTCCATTTATTGAATAAAAAATTGAATCACATTTATTACTTTTATTTTTTATTCAAATTTCATCTACAAATATTTACTCACTTGCAACCTTTAATTAATTATTCTCCAACTTGTAATAACACCAACGTCATCAATGTTAGGAAAATACAGGCAAATACGAAAATTCAGAAACACTCACAAAATAGGAACAATAGCAAAATACAAAAAAGTGACAAAGTGTTTATGAGAAAATTTTAATTATTCTCCCTAAAATAATTTGTTAATTGTATTAACCTCAAATTATACGAACCTCAAATAATTTGTCTCAAGCCTAGGATAAAAAAAATAGTTCAACCATATATTATAAGCTAAAATAAACTAATCTAGAATCTCTAAACCAAAGATTATTAGAGATTACATACGGCAGTAATATAAAATCTATACTTGTTCCTCAAGTAAAAAGATATTAGGATAATATCATAACATAAATTCTATCTAATTCCCCTAATTACAGACTCTTATTTTAGGAAAACTAAATAAGACATATACTAGGAAAATACTTGATGAGCAAGTCCAAACAAATCGTATCGAACAAAATTGAGATGTTTATCCTAAACAATCAAAACTCTTCTAAAAGCCGTAAAATTGCAATGGTACAAATAATAAAAATGGAGGAGTATGAACCAATGTTGATCGCCAAAATAGTTTATAAAACTTTAATTGCACGGATTTGATAAAGTGCATGCCCAAAAAAATAAAAAAGTCAAATCCTGAAAATTTGTGTACAAGTTGCAATCCTTATTCTTATAAGAAAAAAAAATTCATCTACATGATTTGCATTGTTTCTAAATACAAATCACTTTCTTCTATCCTTTTCTTTGTCAAAATTATCCTACAAATATATAAAATGTTGAAATTGGACAAATCAATTAACGAGGAAAAATAAGACCAATGATTGCACTCGGACACATATGATTGATGTGGGCGATTTACTCAAAATTTTGATAAATAATAAAGAAATTAAATGACTTTGAGTATTATTTTTATTTTTTTAATGGAAAAAATAATAAAATTTAAATTAAAGAATTTGATTCCTTTCTTTTTCGCAAATATAAGATTAACTCCTTATTTTAAGCTCTGCTCATCTTTTTTCTGCTCTCTGTTCATACTCCGTTATTAAAATTCACTAGTTTTTTCTCGTCTCAATTTAAAATCTGTTTTCCGTCCAATTGTCGCGAATATTCTGTAAGCATTTATATTTGTTTCAAAAAACCAACATTTTTTGTTGAAATTAGTCATTTTTTAATGTTTTTATGGTTTGCATTGTTATATCACTGATGAATTTTTTGATATGCATTTGTATGATTCGATGTTAGTTCATCTGGGGTATGTGCTAATCTTAGGGAGGTTGATTAACGGTTCAGTTACTATTGTTGGGTTTTTATTTATATTGATTTTTCTTTTCATGATCGAATTCACATTTACAGTGAAAAAATTTCTGCAAAGTCGAGATATCCATTTCTTAGAAGGGTTAAATTCTTCCTGAGTTTCACTTTGTTTTAGTATGTTTTATACTTCAATTTTTTTTAGTTCAAATTGTTAGAATTAATTGACACTGAAAGTCTAAAATTTTTATCATTTTCACGTAGATTTTAGGCATGAAAACACAACACGTTTTACTGAATTCTTGTCCAATTAACTCAATTTTTTGACAAAATAATGCACTCCTAAATTTGTTGCTTATAAATTAATTCAATTGAAGTTGAAGTGTTGAATTGCAATTAGGAAAATTAGATAGGTGTTGACATTGCTTTGATAGTTTGACTAAGTGATCAATCAATTTCAAACTAATTCTCCCGAAATTGCTGTAAGCTTGAATAAGCTTGGGAAATTTTTCTTTTGGCTGCATTGATGATAGTTGAGATCCGTCGATAATTGTGTGGTATTTGCGTACTTGTTACTTTTTGTTTTCTTAAAAGTTTAATGTATTGGGGTAGAAAGGTTGTCCATTGACCATTTGATCGTCGTCTCTGTCACGTTAAAACTAAGGATATGTCGTACCCTCTCGATGTAGGAGTTAATGGTAACGTACATGTTGACGTAGTGGTCAGTTTTGAAAAAACGTTGGGAATGATTCAATTGGTAAATTTTATTAGATTCTTTAAAATCGAACTTCGATGTCATTGTATGGTGTGTGCACATGATATGTGATTAGTTGATGATCTTGTAGTTTGGATTACAGGTGTTCTCATGACTGTTTTAATTGCAAAAATGTTTATTAATTAGCCATTCTACTCCATTAAATCTAACATTTATCTTGAGAGGTTTTTTAAATCCTACATTGTATGTATTTATGCAATTTTTAATCACTTTTTGTTAGGATGGAGTTGCTTAGTTTATCTTTTTGTTTTTGTTTTTCTTATTTAGCTTTATTATTACTTTAGATCTTGACGAAGATATTAATACTTTCATTTTTTATATTTCAGCTTATTTTGAAGGTACAGCCCATGAATGCACTTGAGCAACTAATAGAAATTTAAGCGCGCATCCCGCCTTCTAGGATTGCGACTCTAAACTGAGATTGAGTCTTCTCATTTCCATTTCAGGAAATTAAGGTGGTTAGATGCTTCTCTTTAGTCATGAATTAAGTTTTGTCGTTTTTTAAATTTTAGTTCTTATTGTTGATCGAGTACCCGGCTTTAGGATTGGTCAATGGCAATGTTTTGTATGCTGATTTTTTTTATATATTGCGCATTATCTTGGTACTGTTTGAATATGTTTTTTGGTTATTAGGGTTATACCTTCTTGCATTTTGAGAATAAAGAGTATATGGTGCATATACTCTGTACTTCATATTACTATTATGTTTTGCAAGAAACAATTTTTTTGAGGCTCGTTTTCTTTAAAAGCGTCGTTGGCTGTACTTGAGCTAAGTAAACACACTTTTTTTTAATGTCGTCTTTGTCTTAATGTTTTAACTTGGTGATTATCACTTTATTTCATCACTTAAATTAATATTTTGATACCATTTGTCACCTTAGTTTTCTTTTCTTAGTAAACAATATCAAATATGCCTGTGTTCTGGACAGGTACATTTTAACATCATCATGTGGTTATTAGTTAGTGTCTTGCTGATTCAAGTTTCAACCAAAAATTGCAGGTTGAGTGCACTATACCTAAAGATGATGGTACACTAGCTTCTTACATTGGATTTTGAATTCAACATGACAATGCTAGAGGCCCCATGAAGGGTGGGATCAGATACCATCCTGAGGTTGGTTCAGTTATCACGTCGATCGATTTTATTTTTACAACATCAAGTTATAGTAATAGCAAGCTTAATTAGTATATATTGGAATTTTTTAGGCTAATACTGTCCAAAGTACATTGGAGTTCCCCCTTATTCAGTTTGAGTTTCTACCATTGTTTTATATGATAATTCTGAAACTGTTGATTTACCCTAAACAGAGATGTTTAAAAGCATGTAGCCTGTGACTATTTTGATTAATTTCATTTATGTGTTTAATTTACATGTAGGTTGAAATAGATGAGGTCAGTGCATTAGCACAGTTAATGACATGGAAGACAYCAGTAACTAATATTCCTTATGGCGGTGCCAAGGGGGGCATTGGATGCAACCCATCAGAATTGAGTCCATCTGAACTTGAGCGCTTGACATGGGTTTTTACTCAGAGGATTCATGATCTCATTGGGATCCACACTAATGTACCCGCACCTGATATGGGGACAAATTCACAGGTTAGAGCAATAATTATTATCTGTATTGCAACATATATCGATGAGAATTTGGACTGCAGACTTAACGTTGATTATTTTTGTCTTTTGAACAGACAATGGCCTGGCTATTGGATGAATACTCTATGTTTCATGGCCATTCACCAGCAGTTGTTACCGAAAAACCTATTGTAAGCATGTCGACGCCTTAATTGTTACTATATGTCTATATAGCCCTTTTGCGAGTTTTATTGTGTGCAATATTATCAATTGTCTATTGCAAACATTGAAACCGGATGCATAATATTAATACTGAATGTATTCTTTATTGTTGACTTAGGACCTTGGTGGATCTCTTGGTAGAGATTCCCCTACCGGCAGAGGGGTGCTCTTTGGTAGAAAAGCTCTTTTAAATGAGTACGGAAAGACTATATCTGAACAAAGATTTGTTATACAGGTATGCAATTTATGTAATTTTAGTATGTTAGATTACTAATTTAAGCACAAAGTTTTCCTGTGTATTTAATGGCTCTAGTGGTTATTAGAATCAAGAAGAGAACCTTAATTTAATTTAATATGTTCATTATATTGTTTGTCTTTTGTGATTATAATCTCAGGGATTCGGAAATGTTGGTTCATGGGCTGCCCGACTCATCACTGAATTAGGAGGGAAYGTTGTTGCTGTTAGTGATATTAGTGGTGCCATAAGAAACAAGAATGGACTTGACATCGACAGCTTGCTAAAACATGTTAAAGAAAATCGTGGAGTGAAAGGCTTCCATGATGRAGAGGCTTTAGATTCTGATTRRATATTGGTTGAAGATTGTGATGTGCTAATCCCAGCAGCCCTTGGCGGTGTTATTAACAGGTTTATTCWAACATCTTTAGCTTAARTACCTTTTMCTTCTCCTTATATTATGTAGAGTACGAGGTCTTCGATGTATGTAGAAGAAAGTTGAGAATGAAAATTAACATTCAAGTATCTGAAATAGCACACTAGTTATCTGCTCATAAGTGCTAAATTGTGAAAAGTGYAGGACTCAAATTTCCARTTACATGTCATAGTAAATAACTATCCAAAGTTAAAAGTAATAGATCTTTAACATAATATAATCTCATTTCTATTGGAGAACAAATATCCATCTTTTTCAGATATTAATGCTGAAAATGGTGATTTTAACTACGCAATAGACTTATATGTGACTTGAGCTTCAAATGAAATTCTCCTGAAGTCCAAGCTTTTAGCACAAGAACTTAAGAAGAGTATGATTTTGTGAACCATATTAAAGGAAGTCCAGTTAGCGAGGTAGTTTTGTGATATATCCAATATATTTACTTCGTCAATCAACATAGACCCTTAGGAGTGTGTTTTTTTTCTTCCCCACTTCAGTGTTCTAGTTATTTTTCATTGTCACTAAGGAAGAATGCTGAAATTGATTTTTGTCCATTTATTGACCGAAGGGAAAACGCCAATGAAATCAGAGCCAAATTTATTATTTAAGCTGCAAACCGTACTACTGATCTAGAAGCAGATGAGGTTAGTTCAAGCATGACTTTACTTTTTTAAATATGTTGTTGTAGTTGAGTAATTCTAACTATAGTTGCATTTTCCAGATATTAAACAAGAAGGGTGTTGTCATCCTTCCCGACATATCTGCAAACTCTGGTGGTGTCACTATTAGTTATTTTGAATGGGTTCAGGTATGAAATTCTCCTATACAAAAGCTTTCTCTTACACTGTCTAGATACTAAGTTTGGCAGAACAAATTCGATTCAAGATGATTGGTTGTTGTTTCTGTCTATTTGCAAAAATGGGACTGTTTTTCCTGATTTATTTTATCGAGGGTGGTCTATGCATTGGCTATTGGATTGCAAATCCATGTAAATCGAAAACTTATTTTTAGAATATGATTAATTCTCCTTTGCATGCCTGAAAAAGAAAAGCATTGCAGAATAATCAAAACATCGGTTCTTAAAATAGTTTTTACTTAGAACTGTGTAAGTTTTATATTGCATATAGAAGAGTGCATAATAAGAAAAGCTATGCAAGGAGTTCATATTTTCTGTCCATATGGAAAAAAATTAATTGAATGTGTTGTGAGATTAAGTGGCTAGTAACATAATTAACGATTAATAATGTTTACCTAAGTAATTACATTCATAGCATATGACATTATGACTATGTGATGTGGGTTTTTTTTAATAATTCTCTAAGTGAGGTTCATCTCCTATAGATGCATGCATATCCTTTGATGAAAGATATGATATCGGTTATTCATGGCTTGAAGTCAATTTGMTACTCCGATAAGGCGATAACAATCCTTTGTACTTGTGTGTCAAGTCAAGGGGACACTTATGATGCTGATTCTTCCAAATCTTCATGAGTTAATGGTATAATCATCTAATAATATCTTGTGATTCTAATATATCCAATAATCTCTCATGAGTATGCCTAAAATTTTATTTAATTAATTTGCAAATGAAGTAAAAGATGTTGAATGGAATATCTGATTGTCATATTGGTTGTGAAGTATGAACCTATCAAATTAATGAATTGAAGTTTAATTGATGCAAAAAAAGTGTACAACTTGGTCGATCTGTTGTGCTATAATTATTATTAGCTGAGAAAAATTATATTCTCTACAGGGGCTTTGCCGAGGACTAACTTATGGACAAAAGATTGGGGTATCATATTTCAAACCTCAACATATGACTCAGGAGGTTAGCTCTGTAAATAAAAGGTCCGCATCTTCCATGTCTAATGTTGTGGTCGTTGCTTCTGATGCAAGTTCTTTCGACCCGGTAAACAATGGATCTCTTGAAGAATCGAGTAAAGCTGAGATGGTAGATKAGTCTTCTGAACAATAACKGTTGGCAGTGACAAGTACACACCATTGTGCAATAAATTAGTCTGCAAGCATCAAACACTGAGCAGCTTACACCCCAAGTGTAATCGGAGTGATTGGGGCGTTTTGTATATTGGAGCAGAATGCTGCAAAATCCTGTTTTTGTACTCTGTACATGTAAAATGTCGACTAACAAAAGCTTCGTACAACGTAGAACCATAGGCAGAAGACATAGACTAATCATTCACAGCATTAACCACACCCCAATACAAGCAAGGTACTGTAATATTATCTTGTCATATAATTAGCATTATTTATGGTTAATTGGTTCGTTGTAGTGCTAAGAACATAGTTCGGTGGAGGAATCATCTATAACGCATCGATTAGTATTGCAGAATGTTCAATTGTAAATACCTGCCTGAAATTATGGTATACCGAATCGATTATATAGCCAGACTTGAATCAGTACTAGTGCAAATTGTTCAGAGTACTATAAGTTGTATTTGTATTTCATTTTATGCAATACAAATTTTTTTTTTATTTTTGATTGTTGAAATGGAAACCAACTTGCATAACTGGTTTCTGCCCCTTTTTTTTTTATTTCAGAAGTGCAAATTACCGATCGAATTTCGGTCGGTAAAAATATATTATATTTAAAAATACAGATTACCGACCGAATATTCGGTCGGTAATCAGTTTTCCCCCTCCCATTGCTTTTGGAGGGAAAAGGCATTTACCGACCGATTTTCGGTATACCGACCGATTAATCGGTCGGTAAATGCCCTTTTCCCTCCATTTTTTGGTCGAATGTTATCGGTCGGTAAACCCTTACTGACCGAAATTCGGTCAGTAATCTTTGGATTACCGACAATTGTGATTCCGACACCGCTTACAGATCGATTTTCGGTCGGTAACCAACCCCTGTTACCGACCGAAAATCGGRCGGTAAGTGTGGTCGGCCGAAGCTAATTTTCTTGTTGTGAGTTCAATTCATCAAAATTCAGTTGATGAGAACGGTGTTTTCGAATACTTTTCTAATGTTTTAAAAATTTGGTAACGAGACAAACAAATTAACAATTACCTATTCATAGCTTGAGTGGCTATTGTGATGAAAGGGTCCATTSAAAATGGACTACCACAACTCCACAAGGTTAGTTATATGACCGATAAGGCAGRAACACATGGTTAGTAAAGTCAACCTTCCTTTGACCTGAGCAGTTTTCGCAGGTGTGAAGTCAAATAAGGCAATTTTTGATTTCTAATATTTCTAATATCTTTAATGTTGAGTTCCCTAGAGTTTTTGTTTTGTTTGATGACAAACCACTTTGAACTATTATATTGCATGCATGTTTCTTTTTGTATGTACATGTGTTAAAGTATAAGRTCAATGGATGAAAAGATAAAGCTCATGAAGCTAAGTCTTGAAGTTTGCATGAAGACCAAGATCATAGTGTTACATATTTAGGTCTTAGATGCAGTGTAAGTGGTATGAAGATTTGTATTGTACTATAAAGGTTTGAAACTAGAGAGATGAACTAGTTATGGATGATAAGAAGCCTCGGCTACTTGTCATACACTATTACAATGGCATACACTACTACAAGTAAATTTGGTTGACTAGAACAGTTTGGGAACAAATCTGAACCATTCCTCTCAAGTTTACTACATGCATTCGTATATTAGGAAAGTTTTCTTTCCGCACAAAATTGTTTTCAAAATTGAACGGATGCATGGTTTGTTGTGCAAGCAAGATTTCCCAAGTATGGTTGGTATATTATATGATATCATTCTGATTGTATTTGTTATCAAATAAAATCAGTGAATATAATTTCCGTGGAATAAATTCCATATTGTTGAGGAAAATACTAACCAAAGGCTTACTTAAGGAAATTAGCATGCACACAAACCGTAAGATTTTGCACACATAATCTGCGTATACTTTACGCGAAAGTATTCTCTCTCTAAGTCCTCAAACCTAGCAAGAACCCTAGTACCACAAAGGTTTTAATTTACTCTCATTCTAAGAGTGTTAGGCAAATTGTTTTTGAGGGCAAAGTGTTTGTAATTTGAGCATTATGCAAGTTCAGTTTGCTGGAGAAGTTGATCGGGGATCATCTTCATTTGAACCATCATAGTTGGTGGTTGAATTGAACTTCCATAGGTCAAAGTTGGAGAATCATCTTATGCATAGGTGCAAGTGTATTTTTTTTTTGTTTTTCTGAGTTGATTAATAAAAGAGTGAGTGAGTGGAGGACGTAGACTATTTAGAACTTGAACTTCGTTAAATCCTTGTGTTGTTGTTTTCTTGCTTTTATATCCGCTGCCTAAGCACTGTTCCATAACTGTTCTTATAATCAATTCAAAGAAATCTACAACAATTGGACAACACTCAATTTACCCCCTCTTGAGTTTCCCTTGAACTTTAAATTGGTATCAGAGGCTAACTTCTTGAAAGGGTAACACCTAGAGAAGGAAGACACTATGAGTACTAAAGAGATGACTAACGGATCTGAAGGATGTAAGGTGCCAAAGTTCAATGGAACAAACTATCCTTAGTGGAAGATTTGCATGCAGAACTTCATCATTGGCACTGACTTTGAGGCTAGGTGATAATCATGAGTGGACCAAAGAAGGTTGCCAGTAAGTCAGATGGTACTGAAAAAAGAAGGAGAGTGAGTACCCAAGTACAAATCTGAAGACTCTCGAGAAGAATACTAAAGCCATGTCACTTCTTCCATAAGGTATTGCTGATAATGAGGTAAGTCATATCTTAGCATGCTCTACTGCTAAAGAAATATGAGAAACTCTAGAATTAGCCTATGAAGGCACTAGTGAAGTTAGGAGATCTAAAGTTAATATGCTTATGTCTAAATATGAAACTTTTGATATGAACTTAGATGAAAATATAAGAGATATGTTTACTTGTTTTATGTAAATTATTAATGAACTAAAGTCTCTTGGTAAAAGCTTCACTAGTGAAGATTTGGTTAGAAAAATCCTGAGAAGTTTGACAAGGAAATGCCTGCCTAAGGTTACTACAATCCAAGAGGAAAAGGATCTATCCACTATGTCCGTAGAATAACTTATTGGGTCCTTAATGACTCATGAGATGTTGGTGGACTCAAAGGAGGAAAGCACTACCAAAAGCCAAGGGCTAGCCTTGAAGGGAGAAGAGACTGAAGAAGATTTGGATGAAATTGGACTCATGGCAAGAAGGTTTGAAAGAAGCCTTAGATCTCAATTCAAGGGAAAGTCATTGAAGAACAAGGGCAAAACAAAGAGACCAGTTCCAGTACTAGTTGTTTCAAATGTGTTGAAGCTAGACATATGATCAAAGACTGTCCAGCATGGAAAACTGACAAGGGAGGACAAAAGGAGAATAGAATAACAAAGAGGGCTATGCTTACCGCCTGGGGTGATTTTGATTCGGGTGCTGAAAGCAAGGAGGATGAGGCCCTAGTGAGTGTGACTACATTGTTAGGAGACATGGACCAGATGCAGACCAGTTTAGGATAGAAAGGACACGTGTCTCATGGCAGGAAGCAACTCTTCCGATGAAGAATAGTTAACTATTTCTGATATGCAAGAACACATGAGATATTGTGATAGAGATGAGTTACTAGGCTTTATTGACTCTTCTATCGAAKAAAATGTTAAAGGAAATTCTACTTATAAGGCTAACAAAAAGAAGCTAAGAGAAGTAACACYAAATTGAGATTTGAGTGAATGTCGTTCTACTAAGCTTGAACTTATTTTCACATAACTGAAAGAGAAAATTTGAGAGCTTGAAATAAGTTTGGATCAGAAGAATATAACACTTAAGATGCTAAAACCTCAATCAGATTTTTCAAATACTGATTTTTATCAAAACCATGATAAAGGATTTAGTAAGCTCAAGGAGACCATAGTTGAAGGTATAAATTTCGAGTTACTTAAACAGAAAAGCTTTACTTTAGAACACACTAACTTAATTTTGGCTCATAACTATATGACTGATCATGTGGAAGAATTGTTCAAAGAGTACTTAGACTTGAAAGTTTCTTTTGCTAGCACAAGTGGTTCTAATGTTAATGTCGAGAAACTTTGTTTGGAATACAAGGGTAAGATCTATGATTTAAAATATGAAATATTTGAATTAAAGAAAAATATCAACACTCAAATTGTTCAGGATAATCAAAATGTTGATATTGAATCTTTACATTTAGAATATGAAGGTAAAATATGTTACCTTCAAGCCGAAATATACAAACTAAAGAAAGTCAAGAACACTGAGACTACTGTGGAACCAGATCCTGAACTATTTTCAAAACTTATGATGAGCTTTATAGGGAAAAATTAGATCTTGCCATTACTACAGAGTATAATAAAGCTCAGCTTAAGAAACTTGAAACCAAGGAACATGATCTTAGTGACTGCCTACGACAAATGAATAGGTTGCTTGATGCTCAGAGCACTCTAAATATCCTAACCTCACAACCTGGTAATGCTTAGAGGTTTGGATTAGGATATTCTGGTTCCAATTCCCAACAACCACCAAAGTTGGGAAGAGATGAGACTTAGATTTCTGAATTAAAGATAGGTAAGTATGTGTTTGCAAAAGACATGCACGTATGTACCTACTGTGGTAAGAATGGTCATGTGATTGACGCTTGTTGGACTAAGCAAAAACATGATAAAAGAAATCAATCTCGTGTTCACAATGTCGGACATAAAAATGATCACACACATAACTAGTCAAAAAATGCAAAACATGATAAATCAAGGAAAACCAATGTAAAACATATTTGGGTGAGAAAGGATAGAATCAAACCAGTTCCCAAGGAAAAGGAACCCAAGAAAATCTGGGTTCCTAAAACTAAACCTTGATTTGTTTGTGCAGGTTAAAGTGAAAGGAAAGCCATATTGATATTTGGACAGTGGTTGCTCAAGGCACATGTAAGGAGATAAAAGTCAATCTCTTTTACTCATAGCCTATGAAGGGGGAAGTGTCACCTTTGGAGACAATAACAAAGGTTTGACCAAAGGCATAGGTATGGTTGGTAAGACACTTTCTCAAGCGATTGATAATGTATATTTCGTTGAAGGTTTGAAACATAACCTTTTAAGCATTTTTCAACTATGTGACAAAGGAAACCATGTGGAATTTGAAACCAATCTTTGTCATATAGTCAATACTAAAACGAAGGAACTGGTTTGTAAGGGGTTTCGACACAATAATATTTACATAACATTCTTAAGTCTAATTCCTAAGACCAGTGTCACAGTGTTGTTGTGGATGACCATTGGCTGTGGCATAAAAGGTTTGGACATGTAAGTTTTTCCTTGGTAAATAAACAACGATCTTAGGACTTGGTGACAGGTTTACCTAACTTTAAGTTTACCGCAGATCATATTTGTCATAAGTGATCTAAGTGTAAGTATGTAAAGTCTTCTGTTCATTCAAAGAAGGTTGTAAGAACTATTAGACCTTTCGAACTTATGCACATGGATTTGTGTGTGCCCATGTGTGTGCAAGGTCAAAATGGTCATAGTTATGTGATTGTGTTAGTTGATGAGTACTCTCGTTACACTTGGACAATCTTTCTGAAATTTAAGAATGAAACTTATCAAGAATTTGAGATTTTGGTCCAAAACAAGATTAACATCAACAAGTCTCTATCCGTTCTGATCATGGTTCTGAATTTGACAATGTCAGTTTTGTTACCTACTATAATAATCATGGTGTGTCTCACAACTTTTCAGCTCCAAGAACTCCACAACAAAATGGAGTGGTTGAGAGGAAAAATCGCACTCTAGAAGAAATGGTAAGAATAATGCTTTTGGACAGTGGTCTACCTCGAAACTTCTAGGCTGAAGCTGTGAGCACTGCTTGTTATATTTTGAATAGGGTTATGTTGAGACCTTTACTGAAGAAAACACCTTATGAACTCTTTAGGGGGAGAAAGCCAAACATTGCACATCTATGTGTTTTTGGGTGCAAATGTTTTGTTCACAACAACGGTAAATCTAATTTGGACATATTTGATCCTAGATGTGATGAGGCTGTTTTCGTTGGATAATCTTCACATAACAAGACATACAAAGTTTTCAATAAAAGAACCTTGTGTGTTGGAGAAAYTATCCATGTGTTTATTTGATGAGACTAACATGTTCAACAAGCATGTCCAGGTTGATGATGCCATGAGTTCGAGATTGGTATGCTGAACTTCTTTACAAGAGCTAAGGAAGGAGAAGGTGTTGAACCAGTCCCACCACATAACTCTCCCAGAGAGGAAGAGTATTATCCAACAAAGAATCAGGTAACTCAAGAGGTAAGAGAAGAAGATAGTGACTCAGAGGCTCATCCATAGGAAGATGGTGTAGCTGAGACCACTATGGGAACTATTTCACCTATTCAAAACAACAATGACACAGGGGGAGCCAGTACCGGAATAGGTTCAACAGTAGGAGGCACAAATGGAAATTCTGATATGAACAAATCTTGTAAGTATAAATCTTCTCACCCCAATGAACTTATCATTAGTGACATTAACAAGGGGGTGTAGACAAGGAATTCTACTTTGCAAAACTTTTGGGCTTTTTATTCCTTCCTATCAAATGTTGAATCGACTGACTATAAGGTTGCTTTAATTGATCCAGTTTGGGTTTTGGCCATGTAAGTCGAACTCAAGTAGTTTGAGAGAAATCAAGTGTGGCATCATAAACCCAGGAAGGAAAATATGTCTGTTATTGGAACAAAATGGGTGTTTAGGAACAAATTGGATGATTCAGGAATTATATTAAAAAATAAAGCTATCTAGTGGTTCAAGGGTTTAATCAACAAAAGGAATTTATTATGATGAAACATTTGTTCTAGACGCCAAGCTTGATGCAATCAGGATTTTAATTGCATTTGTTACCCATATGAACTTCAAACTCTTTCAAATGGACGTTAAGATAACATTTCTCAATGGCTATTTGAAAGAAGACGTTTATGTGGAACAACCCCCTGGATTTGAGGATAGTGACTTGCCAAACCATGTTTTTAAACTTGACAAAGCCCTTTATGGTCTTAAACAAGCTCCTAGAGCATGGTATGAGAGACTTTCCAGTTTTGTTGTAGAAAATAGCTACAAGAGAGGATCAGGTGACAAGACACTATTCTTGAAGAAAAGGGAACTGATCTGTTAGTGGTCCAGATATATGATGATGATATTTTTTTCAAAGCTACTAATCCTGATTTTTATGATGTGTTTGCAGATTTGATGAAGAGCGAATTTAAAATGAGTATGATGGGAGAACTTGGGTTCTTCCTAGGGCTTCAAATCATGCAAACAAAGGATGGAATCATGATCTATCAATAGTAATACCCCAAGGAATTGCTAAAGAGGTATGGTTTGCAAGATAGCTAATTCTATGAAACACCTATTCCAACTTCTACAAAGTTGAGCCTTGATGAGAAAGGAAATTAAAAGATGTCGAGGGTAAGCTATATAGAGGTATGATTAGCTCATTGCTTTACTTAATAGCTTGAAAGCCAGATATAATGTTTTCAGTAGGGTTGTATGCGAGATTTCAAAGCAACCCTAAGGAATCTCACCTAAAGGCTATTAAGAGAATTCTGAGATATCTCAATAGTACTGATGATATGTGTTTGTGACATCCAAAAAGCACCAGCATGAGCCTTGTTGGATACATAGATGCTGACTTTGCTGGTTTTATTGTGGATAAGAAAAGCACTTCTAGAATGGCCGATTTCTTAGGTTCTTGTCTCATTGCATGGGGATCTAAGAAACAAAATTCTGTTGCTTTATCCACAGTTGAGTCTGAGTACACTGCTGCTGCTTTGTGTTGTGCTCAACTCTTGTGGATAAAGTCACAACTAAAGGATTTTGGGGTTTGTTTCAGAAGCGTTCCTAGTTTATGCGATAACAAAAGTGCAATTATTATTTCGAAAATTCCTGTTCAACATTCTAAAACCAAGCATATTGAGATAAGGCATCAACTTTTAAGGAACAATGTTGAGAAAGGTGATGTTGAATTGGAGTTTTGTAGGTCAGAAGATCAACTAGCTGTCATTTTTACAAAACCTTTGAGCAGAGAAGTTTTCATCAAGATTCGTACCTTTTTAGGTATGATTAAGATTAGACAATGAGCTCTTAGTCTTGACTTGACCCTTTGGCTAGTGAAATGATCATTTTGTATATAATCTTTTCTTTTCTTTTCTTTCTTTTCCTGCTTTTTAGGGCTCACAAAGTTCTTATGCGAAGCTGTACTGATCAATTTAGGACTCACGGTACCTTAGCATAAGTCTTTAAAAAGAGTAAGTTGGAACAAATCAGTTGCAGACCACTTGGGAACCAGATTCTTGAGGCAGTATTTATGGCAACTATCACTTGTAAGAACGGATAATTGATTTCGAAATCTTGCGAAATATTCGTTGCAAATCAATCTTGCCTTCTTATAAATTTCTTTGCATATGATCAAACTTTCTTTTTCTCATGTTATTTCCTTGGTCACATATTTTCTTTGTTTTTCTTTCTTTTTCTTCGGTAATATATTATCTTACAAACCCTGACCTCTTAATTCTAATTTTCTTTCTRGAATTCTTGAAACTAAAATTGTTCAAGTTTCCATTCTATTTTTTAAGTGTTTAATTCAGAGGAAAGTTCAGTCTCATCATGTCAAAAAGAAGAAGCACTAGGTTGGTTGAGAAGGAGGTTGTCAAACCCCCATCAAAAGAAGCACTACGAAGAAACCCCCATCAAAAGTTGTTAAGGAAGCTGAGAAGGAGGTTGTCAAACCTACCACCACAAAACAACCAGCCTAACCTATGAAAGCCAAAACTCTCACACCTAAAACCACACCCAAACTAGTTGAGAAAACTAAGAAGAAGGAGGGAGCTGATGTTGAGGGGGAAGTTGCTGAGAATGAGGGTTCCAAGGCTACTGCCAGCAAGGGAACAAGGGTGAAAGCAATTGACAAGAAGGGTGCCGAAGCCTCCAAGGGAAAGGAAGTTATGCAGGAAACACTACCAAGCCAGTCCCCAGTAGGAAAAAATAGGAAATAAGCTGCTATATATTGTTATTGATGAGGGTTCAAACATCAAGAAAAGTAATTCTATCACTCCTAAGCCTTTGTATGATTTGAAGGATAGATCTATTATGGTTGGGTTTTTAGTTGCTAAGAGTTGGGTAGAACAAAAGTTTTTGCATGTATTTAAAGATGCTTTAGAATTTCAAAAGTGGTTAGCGTTGTTTTCCAAAGAACTTCATATGTTTATGTCATTAGTAGAGGAATTTTATGAAAACCTGCACAATAAGGACGATGCGTCCTACTTTGCTTTTGTTAAGGGCATTCCCATAAATCTGTCTGAGCGAAGATTGAATGTAATACTCAAGGTCCCAACCAAGGGGCTTGATTTCTACTCTAGGGAGAACTGGCTCACAGTTAAGCGTGTCACAACAGACCAGATCAAGACTAGAATGTTTACTAGTCCACCTGACCCTAAGCAAGGATACACCATTGGCTATTTAAAGGAGCCTATCATGAGGATGTTTCACACAATAGCCTCAAAGATTMTGTTTTCTAGAGCGCAAGGCTGAATGAGTGTATGGTTGATGGATAGTGTTCTTATCTTCTGTCTCATGGAACAAATTCTAGTCAACCTTCTTTCTATGGTATTAGGACACATGATTTGTTGTGAAGAGAAAGCAAAGCATGCTCTACCCTATGAAGGTTGACTAACCTTGATATTCAAGCATTGGAAGATTCCCATGGTGGGAGACTATGGCACCACTTCTCATCTCACCAATCAAATAATAGGTCAAAAAGTTATGACATATGCAGTTGGTGTTCTAAAGATGAAGGATGAAGTCAAGAGTGGTGTCGAACTTGAAGGGGCCAGTACAACATCAGTTCTAACTACCTATGCCTTAGTGAATTGAAGCAGTTGAGTGAGCAGAATCAGGTGATGCAGAGCATGATGAACAGTGTAATCGACCTACGTTTTGCACTCTAGGAATCCTATAGGAGAGTTGAGACATGTCTTGACAAAGCGGGTATTCAAGAAAAAGAGGATCTTGAGGAAAAGGAAGACTCATTTGTTGCTGACGAGGATGAGGAACTGTTGACTGAGGAGGTTGAAGAGGAAGAGGCAAAGGAAGATGATGATGTAGCTTTAGAGGACCTTGAGGAAGAAGAGGAGGAAGATCGGACTYAACATGACTCTGGAGCCGATTAAATCTCTTTCTATCTTCTCACATATATTTGCTGCTAACCCCTCTATTTTTCTTTAAATTCTTATTCTGGTTTCCCCTTTCCCAAATTTCGAAAACATTGCTCTTATGTAATTTGGTCTACTACTAGTTTGTAATAACTATTAATTAGGACATATAACTTTTGGTACTATTGCAGGATCCATGGTAGCATCAGCATCCTTAGAATGTTGTTTGAGCTGCCTTTTTAGCTTGAACATAATATAATTGATAGTTTGACTATCGGTTGTGTTTCTTTATTTGTTAATTTCTTTGTTACRRRGATTATTTTGATGATGCAAAAAGGGGGAAGCAGGTGTGAAGTTCTGATCTCTTCTTCCTGTCTTAGGGGGAAACATGTCTTTTGCTATAATCTATGTGTGTTGTAGCAACTAAAGCAAGGCTGAATGCATTGCTAGAGGTGATAGACTTGATTGGTCTGGAAGTAACTGTATTCAAGGCACTTCAATTCTTTTCACCCAAATAGCTTAGAAATAAGTCTGAACTAACCGATGTTCTTATTACGAATAAATGTTTAAGTCTAAGAGTTCTGAGTCTAATTAGTATTTGCTTATGGTACTTAGTAACTCTTTCTTATACTGATTGTCAGTTAGTTGTGAACTAGTGTACTTGTGAATAATGCTTATATCTGCAGGAACAGTACGATACCAATTCCTTGAGTTCTTATCTTAAGAATACAAAACTTTTGAAAAGTTCCCAAAACTAATGATATTATGTGCAGGGGGAACTTCAGGGTTTGTCATCATCAAAAAGGGGGAATTCGTTGAGTTCCCTAGTTTGAGTTTTGATTGATGACAAACCACTTTGAACTATTATGTTGCATGCATGTTTCTGTTTGTATGTACAGGTATTAAAGCATAAGTTCAATGGATGAAAAGACGAACCTCATGAAGCTAAGTCTTGAAGTTCGCATGAAAACCAAGATCATAGTGTTACCTATTTAGGTCTTAGATGCAACGTAAGTGGTATGGATGTTTGTATTAAACTATAAAGGTTTCAAACTAGAGAAATGAGCTGGTTGCGGATGACAAGAAGCTTCGATTACT
Organism: Bassia scoparia; assembly: GCA_008642245.1. Taxonomy (NCBI): domain Eukaryota; kingdom Viridiplantae; phylum Streptophyta; class Magnoliopsida; order Caryophyllales; family Amaranthaceae; genus Bassia; species Bassia scoparia. The sequence goes on from SNQN01004167.1 coordinate 31,915, forward strand.
TGTCATGCACAACTACAAGTAAACTTATTGGTTGACTGGAATAGACTGGGAACAAATTTGGAGCAGTCCTCTCAAGTTTACTACATGCATTCGTATTTTAGGAAAGTCTTCTTTCAGCGCAAAATTGTTTTCAAAATTGAACGGATGCATGGTTTGTTGTGCAAGCAAGATTTCCTAATTATGGTTGGTATATTATATGATATCATATTAATTTTATTTGTTATCAAATAAAATAAGTGAATATATTTTCCTTGGAATAAGGCGTACTTATGGAAATAGCATGCACACAAACCCAAAGCTTTTGCAGCATAACCTGTGTACACTCTACGCAAAAGTATTCTCTCTCTAAGTCCTCAAATCTAACAAGAACCCTAATACCACATAGGTCTTAATTTATTCTCACTCTAAGCGTGTTAGGCAAATTGTTTGTAAATGAGCATTCTGTGAGTTCAGTTTGTTGGGGAAGTTGATTTAGGATCATCTTCATTTGAACCATCATAGTTGGTGGTTGAGTCGAACTTCCATAGGTGCATAGGTGATTGAGTGTAATTCTTTTGTTTTTCTGAGTTGATTAATAAAAGAGTGAGTGAGTGGAGAACGTAGAATTTTTGGAAGTCAAACCTCGTTAAATCCTTGTGTTGTTGGTTTTTTTCTTTTATATCCTCTGCCTAAGCACTATTCCATAACTAWTCTTATAATAATTGAAAAAAATCTACAACAATCGAACAACACTCAATTAACCCCCCTCTTGAGTGTCACTTGAACTTTTATTTAATAATTCAATTATCTTATTTTCTTTATAATTTCTGAAATTAGGAAATTAAATTAAGTTTGTTTTCAAAAATGTTGTTAATAGATTTTTCGAAAATCAGAAAATCATTTTTCTTGAAATTTATTTTTTTAACGAAATTATCTTTTAAGAAATGAAAATATTCATATTTTCTTAATTATATTCCAAAATTTTAGAATTGAAGAACGTCAATCTTCCATTTGGCGCGCTTTAGATGCTTATGTTGTAGCAAGTAGAATGGAGGGGTAAAATATTTCCTCAGAGCTTCTGGGTTGAGAGAGTGGCGGAGGCTTCTCATTAATGCTACTTCTAAAGAGATGATCTTAGGTTGAGTTGTGGTGGAACCTTAGCAATTTTTGGATATCACGGAGGAAACTTAGCACCCTTGTCTTCGCCTTGGCTCCTTATCACCTACAAAAGTATGTGTAGGGGATTTAGTTGCAATTAAGTGTGATTCACTCCTATCCGAATTATCTCCCATTTTATGCTGAAGTAAGTACGTGTAAGGAATTGAGTTGCAATTAAGTCTTATAGAAAAGTTAGAGAGATAAGTTCTCAAGTTTGCATTAATTGTGAGAGAATGTTATAATAAATGTGTAATAAATGAGCTTTCATGGGTATTGTAGATACCTAGATTTGTAACCATACCACATTGCAATTGGTCCAATTCTAAAGAACAATTGCCTCAAACAATGCCATAGAATCTCGATTTGCGAAGCCGAAACACCTATTCTTTCCCAGAGCACCATTAAAAATACGTTTTAATTTCAAAATAATTTAAATTATTTCTAAACATTTTTCTAGTTTTTTTTTAGAGTTTTCTGGATTTTTCTAAGCATTTTTGCAATTTTTCGGAGTTTTCGGTAATTTAATTAATTTTTGCTATAATTAATTAAATGATCAAAATAGCTCCAAAAATTACAAAATTTTAACATAATGCACTATATTTTTCAAAGAAGTTTATATATTTTGTGCAGAATTTTTTGGACTTGTGGATAAATATTTATGAATTTCTTAAGCAAAATGCACAACTGAGCGAAATGGGGTTTTCTGGAAGTTTCTAAAACCATCCAATCTCGTGGCTTGCTCCCCAAGGATCTCTAGGTACATCCTACAGCTTCTCACACAAGCTTGGAAACCGGATCAAAGCCTAACTTAATTAAACTATCAAATAAGCACAAAAAAGGCAAGAAAAATCAAGCAAATTTGGCAAGTTTTTTGGGTGTAATTACTCCCACTTGGGCACTGTTACACCAACCTTATGTGACTGCAAGTCATAGAGGGATATAAATAGTACGTTTTGGCTTTCGTTTCATACAATTCGGAGTTGTAACAAAGTCTCGGCGGATTTTTCCCTGAAAACACTCAGAAAAAACTACAATTTCGATTTCAATTCTCTTTCAAAAACTCTTCTAAATTCTTCCAAATTATAAACACATTGACACATATTAAAATAAATTCAATTCAAGATATTAAGTCATCCAAGGCACTTGTTCAAGAGTTGTTTCGACCGCGCTTTGTTGGTATAATCTATGAGGTCCCAAATCTCATAGAACTCATTCCTTTCTTCTCTCGTCTTTTCAATTTTTCGTTGTTTTTGTTTATTTTTTCCAATCACTATTAACCATGCAATATTGACTAATAAAATATTAGACATCAATCAAAATGTAAAAAAACTTTCTTTTTTTTTGTTTTCAATTCGATTGCAATATAATTGTCATTAATAACTTCTTCTTTGATTTTCTCATGTAAATAGCAATCACTACTACATAAAAACTCTATTGCAACACCAAAAATCTTTGCAATATCATTCAAAAAAGTGTAGCAACAGGCATCTTTATTCAACGGTTTTCCCTTCGTTGCATTTGAAGGCGTTGCATTAGATCTAATGCAACACTTTTAGAAGCCTAATGCAACAGTTCCAAGAAATAAGTCAAAACCATTGCATTAGGTTGTGATGATGAAGAAGAAGACGATGATAATTGTGWTTGTGATGGTGAAGAAGGTAACGATGATGATGATGATGCGATTGGCATAGGAGCCGGTGCTTGAGAAGTAGACGCTGGTTCGGCCTTTGGAGCTTTGCATGAACAAGAGTTGTTGTACTTGGCCTTTTTTTTCATTGTCCCTCTTTCGCCTCTCAATCTCAAGCCATAGCTCGATTTCTCTCCTCTTTATTTCTTCTTCCTTCTCCCTTTCTACCTTTCAAAATGTTACCTCATCTTCATATTGCTCTTTCCTTTTGTTGGGGTGGTTAGTTCCCTGTCTCCGGTACTTGAACCACTTGAACTCAAAAGCGACGAGTGCCTTCTTCTCCTTATTCATATGCCTCCATTCAACACCATTGAGAGCTTAGCGGGCGATCTAATGGTTAATGATTGTCAAGCCTTCTTGGCATCGGCCTTTATCAAGCACCCACTTCTTGAATTCCATTAGTGTTGGCTTATTAGGCCAATTCTTTATGGAAAGAAAAGATTGAAAAAGATTTCTAGAGAGAGGAAGAGAGAATAAGTGAGATATAAGATGCGTTCCTATGATTGGATATATTTGTAGGAAAAGTGGGGATTTAGTAACTTTCGTATAATTACTACACCCCTTAGATGTTCCTTGACRTTCTAACTCACGACGAAAGTTTTCAAAATCAACTTCTGTGCATGTCACGTGAGACAACTTTTAAAATTTCTGAACACATCATCATATGGATGCTTAAATCCATGCATTACCTTCTTTTGGTAATTTTGCCACATGAATTTAATTATTCGTGCTAACTTACTATTTATCAAACGCTTGTAGTTCACGATGCCTTAATTATAGATTTTGGTGGCTTTCTAAAATACTTGGCGAGTATTGCCTTAGAAATTTTTTGTTTYGAGATATTGGAAACATTTCCCCATCCAACTCTTACAAGATAAAGGCGCTTCCAGACATAACTTTAACCACCTTAAATTGTCCCTCCCATTTAGACGACATTTACCATTGATATGGTCTTTGTAGTTATGTTCGGGGAACTTCATCTTCCTCACTAAATATCCCTCTAAGAAAATCCTGTGTTTAACTTTCTTGTTGTAATATTTAGCTACTTGCTTCTTTTGGGCCTTGATACTCTCTAAAGCACGCAAACGTTCCAGCTCCATATCCATCAATTCGATTACCATTGCCTTATTGTAATCTTCAAATGATAAATCCATCTTCCTAGCCACTCTAGCAGATTTTGTACTTAGCTCCGTTGGCAGTACTGGCTCGTGTCCATGAACCATTTGATATGGAGTGTCCCGTTGCGTCCCTCTTCAAAGTCCTATATGCCCATGTGGCTTAATGGAAAAGAGTGTGCCAATCTCGTGGGTTGTTGTCCACCATTTTGGATATCCCTCTAGCTATTTTTTTATTCGTGGCTTCTGCTTGTCCATTGTCTTGTGCAAAGTAAGGCGTGGAATATAATTTTTTGATACTGAATTCTTTGAGATAATCATCAAAATCTTCTCCTGTGAAAATTGAAGCCTGATCAAGAATAATCGTTTATGGAATTTCAAACCTAGTGAAGATCTTTTCTTCGAGAAACATATTTACTTCCTTCGCATTAAGTCTCTGGAACGCGTGAACCTCAATCCACTTAGTAAAGTATTAGGATGTACTCGTGATGTTCCGATGAGGGTGGCTTAATGACTCCAATCGCATCGATAGCCCAACCCCTAAAAGGCCATGGCTTAATTATCGGATGTAGCTCAACTGGTGGAGCTATGCTTATCGGCTTGAATCTTTGACATTGCTTACATCCTTTAGCATATTGCAAACAATCACCTTTGTTAAAGGCTAAAAGAACCCATCCTATGGATAAGCCATCGCATCTTAAGGCCTAACTGGTGCGATCCACATATCCCATGATGAAATTGTACCAAGATAGTCAGAACCTTCTTGTTGTTCACACACCTCAGCAGAAGCTCCTATAGATCCTTTCGATACAATTGAACTGATTTCCTAAGAGGAAATATTTTGTAGCTGCCAACCTTACGATTACGGGAACTTTCTTACTAGAAGAATCTTTTAAATACTCCTTGATTTCTTGGAGCTAGTCTGCCTCACACCCAAGAATGCTGACCTTATTTACTTCAGCCTTTAAAACTTCCTCCAAAGGTTTAAAGTTAAATGAACTAATGCGTATTACACTCTCGTCAAAAGCATCAGGGTCCTTTCTAGAAGCCTATTGAGCCAAATAATCAGCTTCGTTGTTCTCTTCTCTCGGAACATATGAAATGTCACAATATTCAAATGAGGAGATTAGCTCTCTTAGTGTTGTGTTGATCGCCAGAACTAAAGGGGAGGTTCTTTATATTCCCCGCTAAACTAAGCCACAACCCATTGAGAATCTCCAAAAGCTTGAACCCTTGTGACACCCATATATTTCAAGGTCTTAAGACCTACAACAAGAGTTTCAAATTTAACTCTGTTATTTGTGCATCGGTTCAAGAAAATTACCGCAATTTTAGTCTTTAAACCTTTAGGTGAGAGCATCACTATCCCAGTGCCAACTAAATTTATTCGGCTTGACCAATCAACAATCAAACGCCAAGGCTCCTCCTCCCGAACTTGGGCATCGCTTTCAATGGGGTGATCAACTAAGAAATCTACTAAAGCTTAACCTTTCATAGCCTTTTGAGGGACCTATTTCATCTCGAACTAGGATAAATGCATACTTCACTTAGACAATCTCAATGGCTTCCCATTTTGTTTTTGTGGGATCAAAAACTGGTGGTGACGCCAGCTTTGCTTTGATTTCTTCAAATGCCTGTTAATGCTCTTCATTCCATTTGAATCCATACCCTTTCTTCAGTTTCAACAAAGGGGAGAAAGCTTTTGTCTTTCCCGCCAGGTTGGTAATAAARCTACGTACATAATTTATCTGTCCGAGAAACTTTTGCAATTCCGATGCCTTTTCGTTCGAGGGGGTTGTGCTTCTAAAATAGCTTTTGCTTTGTTCAAATCTATTTCGATACAATTTTTGTGTACTAGAAACACGAGGAAATTGGTGGCTTTGACCCCGAAGGCACATTTTAATGGATTAATCTTAAGATAGAACTTCCTCATTTGCTCAAAGGCACGAATAAGTTTCTCCTCATGTTCTGATATACTCCCTGATTTCACCAGAACATCATCTATGTATACCTCAATTAAGTCTCCTATCATCTCGTCAAAGATGAGATTCATAGCACGTTGATAAACTACACCTGCGTTCTTCAAACCAAAAGGCATGGCGACATACTCATTGAGCCCCACAGACCCTGGGCATTTGACGCAGTTTTAGAATGGTCACTGTACGAACACCGGGGCATCACCGGGCCGCATTGGGTTCGGTCCCTCTGCTCCGGGGGGGGGGGGGTTACAATTTAAGGGCAGCTCGGTTTGATTGCTAGAATGGAATTCTTGCTTTTTCATATTGTGAGTATGCTTGGAGTTGTGTGTTTATACTCGAAATGAGTAGAGGAAGTCGCCACCGCACTTCTTTGGGGAAGCTGCGGAACCCGTTTTAAGCCTTGCCTATAATTGCATAAAGCAAGGCGAAGGACTCTATGTCTGGTAGTGCACCAAAGATCTGGATTAGAGAACAAGGGTAAGGGTGAAGTAGTGCACAACACCCCCCCCCCCCCGCATCTAGCGGCCTCTACTCAGTTATTGCGAGTTCATTGTCCGAAAGACAACAACAAACAGTTTTTCGTTTTAAACCTTAAACATGCAATATTACTAGGTGGGTTGTTTAATAGAATACTATGCACATAGTGTGTAGTTTGTTGTGTCATGTGTTGTTAATTTCGTATTCCAGGAGCCTAATGCCGGTTGTCCATAATTTATCTTATTAGGCGTGAAACACGAAATTTGCAGGTCTTTGTTAAAGCATATTATGGATGTGAAACAAGCATGCAAGTACTCGTACGAGGAATTTAAAGTTATGCCTTAAGGATGCTTTTAATTTGAATTGCCGAATCGTTTGTTAATAAATATCACATGTAAATTACATAGAAAGTCGAATTTCTAAACAATCATGCAAAAGGGGGTTTAGAATTGAGACATTGGTCTCAAACCTACCTCGCAACACGATGTCGAAGACCAAGAACGCTGCCTCGAACCCTTAGGAACCCWTTTCGAACCTTAGAACCCTTGAAAACCTCTTAGATCTATTGCGAAAGAGCCTTTGAGTATGCTTTTATGTGTTTGAATTGTGTTTCAGTGTTTGAATGTGTTTGAGAGAGAGAGAGTAGGACGAGTGAGAGAATGCACGTCCAAAAGCCAAAAGCTCATAAAATGAATAGGGGAGGCTCCCTATTTATAGGCAAGAGTCGAAATCGGCAAAAATAAGGAATTTTTGGGCGCAATTACGCCRAAAACTTGGCGCAATTGCGCCCATTATCGACCCGGATTTTGGCTGATTTTGCTTGCCTTGAATAGCGTGTTTGCGATTGTATAATATCGTAATATAATCGTACGTGATTTTATACGATTATTATTTGATATTATTGCAATTGTGCTGGATATTATTGCGATATTCGAGATTGTTTTACCTCGAATAGCGAGATTGTAATGAAATAATATCGTAATATAATGGTAAAAAATATATACGTGATTTTATACTATCATATATTTGATATTGTTGCGATTATGGCTGATATTACCACGATGCTCAGGATTTTCGGCTTCCTTGAGCACGCCTGTCTCTAGGCGAACATCCCGAGATGGTCTGCTTTGCTCGGTGTTGCATTTTTGCTTAAGAAATTCGTAAATATTAAACCATAAATAAAAAATTATGGAAAAAATATGTAAAAAATCTTTAAGATATAAAGGGTGTTGTGCTAAAACTTTGTGAATTTTGGAATTGTGTTCATAATTTAATTAATTATCGCAAAATTAATTAAATTGTTGAAAATTCTGAAAATTTGCCAAAAAATGCTTAGAAAAATTAAAAAAAATTCCGAGAAATTCTTGAAAAATGCTTAAAAAAAAGTTAAAATTATTTGAAAATTAAAACTGATTTTTTGAGGTGCTAAATACCTGGAAGAGGTGTCCGGTGCAAGGAAATCGGCCTTTCTTAGGACTTGTCAGGGTCCTAGATCTCCCGATTTGACTTATGTGTTGCGTGGGGTGTCTTATCCTTGGRCGTTTTGGGTTTAGGACAAATGTATGTATCTACAGAAGCCCCCACTTTGGTTAAATTTGCAGAGAGTATAGTCTCGTAAAACGATAGCCAAAGTACCCGATACTTGCAAAACAAATGCGTTAGTTTTACCTGTAGCTGCGGTTYCATGATGCTGGCTTGCTTGTCTCTATTGCTAACATTCTTGCTTAGGTTTSCACCTTTGGTTCTYATTCCACCGGGGCTCCGTGCTTCGATCTTTGGGGGGAATTTCCACCTATGTTTCTAATTCCACTAGGGATTTTCTACTAACAGGTTGTCCGTCTCGATACTTCCGTTAGGACTTCCTAGGGTACTATTATCTCAATGTTCACTCCGATGCCCCCATTAGGACTTCATGGGGAATTACTGCGGTGTCCGTATCGATGCCTCGGTTTTGACTTCTTCGGGGAAAATAAAATGGTGTCGGTATCGATGCCTCCATTTGGACCTGGTGGTTGTTTGAATTTTTTTATCCCATCTCGGCTCATCGTCCGGGAAGATTAACATACTGGTAACGCAACGTATAGCCACGACCGCGTATAGCTAATGTCTTTTTGCTAGTGCGTGCTTGATCTGCTGTATCCCAACTCGGCTAGTCGTCCAGGAGAACTGAAATGGAGGCAACGTCGCGTATAGCCACGAATGCGTATAGCAATGTCTTTTTGTTGGTGCGTACTTGATTTGCTGTATCCCATCTCGGTTAGTCGTCCGGGAGAACTCAAATGGAGGTAAGTGTCGCGTATAGCCACAATTGCGTATAGCAATGTCTTTTTGTAAATGCTTGCATTGTGTATACACAATCGGGCTAACGCTTGGCCCTTGCGAGGATGATCTGCTTTCAACCTTCACTTGATCGTAGCTCTGTAGGTGTATTTTTGTATCGAATCGATGACTTTCGGTCCCATTTGCTTGCTTAGTTGGGGATTATGGTGTATGAGCGAATGTATACACCTTCTTGAAATCCTTGTTGTATGTAGAATTTGTGATTTGAATTYTGCATTTCGTTAGACATGTAGGTTCACTGGGGAGAAGAAGTGCTCTTTCTCACTCTTTAGTTGCTTGCCTATTGTTCCTATTGCTAAGAAATTGTGCATTTTGGTCATTGTGCTTAAACCTAGCTGAGGTGAGCTTCGCTGCCTTTGACTAGTATGTTTTCTTTGAATGTTCTGTGATTTTAACCACATTTTATTGCAGGTGGAGTGGCGCCCGTGGAGTCGAGTGGGGAATGCAAGGCTGAGGAGGTTCGCTGCAGCAGCTGAACTCGCCAAGAGGCGGTGTCTTTTCTAGGGACCTCAAGGGCTTGTCTGGTACATTGGGGAGTGTGTAGTGAGGTAGCATAGCCTTTCTGAGCGTGGAGWTCCTCATGATCCTCCAGTCACTATGATGGATGAGGAGTTTTTAGTCACCATGCTGTCCAACAACTTGAGTCATGGTGAGGCGGTGGAGTACCACCTCCTACTTGGTGACAGGGGTCAGGACGCCTATGCACGTTTCATTGAGGAGCGACTAGCCCCCCGAGTCATGCTAGTTGCTGAGGTATGAGTCTTCTTATCCACACCTTTTCTTTGCATTTGCCTTCCGTTAGTTGTACACTAACTTTGGCTTGGCTTGTGCAGCTTGATTATGACCTCGGTGAGATCCCCTTTGTTGACTTGAGGATTCGTCTTGGCCTAGACGAGTTCATTGGGCTTGCTCCTCCGGCCTCTAGGAGAACTCAGAACTCGATGCCCCCTGGATTTGGTCAGGTAGGGAACATTTCAATTTTGCCTTTTCATGCCAGTAATCAKTCATGTGCTGACTTGCCTGGTTTGCAAAATAGATGCCTCAGGCGGGCGTTATGATGGTGCTGGGAATAATAGATGCTTGGAAACATGCCTATTGTCCGCTGATAGACTCGGTAAGTGCACCAAATCTCATGATTTCGATGTTTTGTAGGGTCAGGAACCCGTTTTTGACTTGAAAATCCTTATGCAGGTTCGTTAGGGCGACGATGAGGATGCTGATGACGAGCGTGATGGACGGATGAGACCAGTCCCTAATCGGGGTGGAGCTTCGACTTGCCATTCTCAGCCTGGACCCTCGTCTTAGTTTACCATACCGGGAACCTATGCTCTAGTTCCTTTTCCTGATGAGCTGCCGAACGAGTCTACCTTGCGGGTGCTAGTGTCACTTGGTTTTTCGGCGTGTCGCGAGCAGTAGATGTACCTATCACCTATAGGGAAGGGGGCTGACCCTAGCTTTGCATTTGTTGATTTTAGGACTTAGCTTAGACCTGCCTAGACTTTTTTGTTGAGTTTTGCTTAACTTGACTAGACTTGACTCGACTTTGGCTTAGATTCGAGTGTTTGTGTAAATAGGACTAGACTTGTGTACGACTCTAGACATAACTTGTTTTTGTAATGCTGAGCTTTGATTACCATTTACAAAAGCTAACCTACTAACTATATGCAATGTGTAGACACCTAAAAGTGTCTCCCCAAAAGAGTAATCAGTGATGAAACATACCGCGTCTCGCGATTGTTTCGACTTAGAAAAGATGCTTTGAACTCACAAAGTATGAAAATACGTGGGGTCATACTCGGAACTATTGAGCAAAGGACAAATAAAATGGGCAAAAACATTTCTTTTTATTTTTATTAATTATTTTCTATTTTAGGTTTTATTTTCTATTTTTAGGATTTTTTAAAATAATTTATATTGGTGATCTCCATAATTTCCACTTTTCATCACACTCTCACATTCTCTGAGCTCACCAGTATTTTTAGATTATTTTTTCTAATTTTTCTACATTTTTCTATGATTTTTATAATTTTTATACGCAGAAAATACAAAAAAAAAATCAAAATACACAAAAAAATACTCCGGAAATACGTGGACCTTCTAGAACACTCTAGAACTCTTGCTTGGAGAGCAAGGGTGTCTAGTGTGCGTCGAATCAAGGCAAATCACGAAATAAATCGAGAAATAAAATATTTCGAGGTTTTGAAAAATATATACGCAGAAAGCTGCGTATATACGCAGGCTGCGTATATACGCAGGCCACTGCGTATATATGCGCCACTGCTATATACGCAGTCTCTCGTGATGATATAGCGCAGGGTTTTTTCCCTCGTTTTTCCCTCGTGCCTATAAATACGTGCCTGCCTGCTCATTCAAACACACACGATTTTTCAACACACGTCTATTAATTCTCTCTCTCACTTGCGTATTCCTTCTCTCACGCTCTCATCACTCTCTCTCACACTCTAAATACATTCGTTCTTGGTTCTAGCATCGATTCTGTTCGATTCAACAAGCGATAACAAGTTTATTTCCGAGATTACTCGCCACTAAACACACTCGTTTCTCGTTCCTCAATCTAATTATAACTATTACGAGTTTCGATCTAATTAACAAACATGTAGAAACTCACTATTTGTTTGTTCCATGTAAATATGTTAGGATTGTCATTAACGTTTTCAATGTTTTTCATGTTTTTCGTTCCTTTTGTATTTCATTGTCATTTATTATTTCACTTGTCAATACTAACGATTTCTTATCCTTGTTGCGAACATTCAAGGCGGAAGATTCATTTCGCTCTGTATTTTATTTTATTATGTAACTTAACATTGTTTTGAGTTGGTTCTTTAGTATAGCGATTCAAGGGCGGAAGATTTGTTTCGCTCGTTTTTTTATTACGAACTAACTTTTGTTTTGTTTGCAGATCTAGGGTAAGATTGGTTTGTATATTATATTTGAAGTTCATATACTTCGCATTGTCATTGTTGCAATCATCGTTAGTATAATATTTTGCTAAATGAAGACAGAAAATTAAATGTGAATCTTGATAAAGAGTACAGGATAGATTATATGAAGACGGTTTCTTAGGGCCACACATTTTTAATTTGTATTAACGCAAAAGTGGTCCCAATTCTAGGTTAGGTAGTGCTCTTGCAATAAATAGAAAACCCAACATTCGTAGACATAAGTCGTTCCTAAGGGTTAGTGTGACGTTTCTAAGGTAGGCTAAAAAATGTAAGGTTATGTGGCATTCAAATAACCGTGATGAATGGAAATTGCAGTGAGACGAGTAGGTAAACTGGCCGGGCTACATGCGGGCGAATTGGGTTACAGATCCGATTCGTGACCATGTCCCCGACCACCGACTGGTTTTGGATTTGACCGTCGGGGAGCATTAATTTGGCACAGAAGCGTTTCGGGCGTCCATGAATAACCTTCATAGGCACGGTGGCGACTCCCCTTACTCGACAACACTACCCCAACGCACTCACGTGCGAGTTCCGTGGCTCAAGCCCACGCAAAGCACCTCGATGTAGTACCAAGCCGCGCGCCCGCTATACGCGAGGGCGCGGCCCACGTCCTACACAATGCATGTATTGAAATTTCTAAGACGACGTCGATTGTTGAGTCCCCTAGTGTTTTGAGTGATGACAAACAGTTGCAAGAATAGGTACATTGGTTTAATGAATACAACATGTCTGAATAGTTGAGATACTGTTCTTGGTCACTTGAAAGATAGTGACATGTATGCTAACAAGTTATAGTGTGTAAATTGCTATATGTGTTTGGCATACAGGAATTCCAACTATTGAAGAAGAAAGTCCTTCGAGGAAGACTCGAGAAGATCAAGCTTAGTATAAAGATCAAGGAAGGTTCGAGAAGTTGAAGAACAATGAAGATTAGTTCTAGGACTAGAAATAAGTCTTCTTGTTATATAAGAGTATAAATGTGTTTGTTGAGTGGTTGTATTATTGGGCTTTGAATTTTCTCTCTTAGAGTTGAAGGCAACTAAAKKAGTTGGTTGGTTGACTTTGACCCTACCAGTTGGGAGAACAATTGTACTGTTCTCACAACGCGGATCATCTTGTCGAGCAAGAAAAGATTTTTGGAAAGTTTCCTTAAAAATATTTTTTGGAAAGTTTTTTCTTAAAATGTTTTTATGGAAACTTCAAAGATGATCTGGTGGGAATATATGTTTGGATATATGGTTGTTACTTGAGATGCAAATAAAGTAACATAAGATATTATATCATCTTGTATGAAATAATATATTATGGGACTTTCCTAAAATATAAGGAGTAGATATATCTTTATTTATCTTTTATATTCTAGGGTTGCATCACTAGTAATTCCTAGGCCTTTGGCTATAAATATCCATGCATATAGACTCACGAACTTACTTCTCTCCACGTTCTTAAAAGATTTATTTTTGAGAGAAAGAAAGAAAGAGAAAAGTCTGAAGGCTAGATCAAGCAAGCATAATTCATACACACGAGTGCATAAAGAAATTGAGCGATCAGATACTCTGATCTTGTAAACTCATAAAGTGAGTAATTGAGAGAAAAGTGAGTTYTGTTTAATCACCAACGAAAGGGTTGGTGATTGGGTAGCTTTTGATAGTTCATTAGCGAGTGCTTGTGAGTTCAAGTGCGAATTAGAACACTTGGGTTGATTGTGGGGTGACATTGTGTGTGTGTGTGTGAGTTCACATAAATTGTGAGTGAGGGTTGCTTTTATTWTTTCGGAGTAAGATTAATAAAAGTAAGTAGGGTAGGAGAACGTAGCCCAGAGTTGGGTGAACCTCGTTAAATTTGCGTGTCTTTATTTTTATTACTCGATATCGTTCTACGTACTGTTCAACACTTATTCCGCAGTGAGACCAGTCCACCTAGTCTACTATACTAAAACAATATACAATCGAAAATTTTTATTAAGCACTCAATTCACCCCCCCTCTTGAGTAGCTTCGGGAAACCTTCAATTGGTATCAGAGCTTAAGCCTATTGTACGGTTAACACCTAGAGAAGTTGATCATGAGTACTCAAGAGATGCAAGCAATTGGATACAAAAACAAATCACCCAAGTTCAATGGAAAGAACTATGCCTGGTGGAAGAACAGTATGCAGAACATCATCATGGGCATTGACTATGAATGTTGGATGATTGTCAAGAACGATCCACTCGTGGTCAAGCAGATTGATTCATCAGGTGTGGTTCATGTGAAGAAGGAAAGCGAATACATAAGCACAAATTACAAGACACRGGAGAAGAATGCTAAAGCCATGTCTATCCTACAACAAGCCATTGCAGAGAACGAGACCAACAGGATCTCTGCATGTTAGTCAGCCAAGGAGATCTGGGATACCCTAGAACTTGCATATGAGGGTACCAGCGAGGTAAAACGTTCTAAGTTTGATTTACTTATGTCAAAATATGAAGCTCTCAATATGAACAAAAACGAGAATATAAATGATTGCTTTGGACGCTTCATGACTATAGTAAATGATCTAAAATCACTTGGCAAGAACTTTKCTGACGGGGACCTAGTAAGGAAGATGCTTAGAAACCTTACAGGTGCTTGGACAGCAAAGATGACTGCAGTGTATGAGGCAAAAGATTTAACTATTCTCACACTAGAACAGTTGATCGGTTCCCTCATGACACATGAGATGTTGGCCGACGCCAAAACAGACAGGGAACCAGTAAAGGGCATTGCATTGAAGGGAACAGTTGATGAAGATGAAGAAGATGACATTGCCATGATGGCTAAACGCTTCGAGAAGCACTTCAGAAACCAGAGAAAATTTATGAAGMGTYAGAATTCCAGTAAGACTAACTCTTCTAATGTAGGTTATTTCAAGTGTGGAGAAGTTGGACATCTCATAAAAAACTGTCCCAAGTGGAAGGATAGGCAAAGCATGAAGAACGAGAAACAAGCGTTTAAAAGAGCCATGCTTGCCTTCAGTGTGGGGCAACTCAGAGTCTGATTAAGACGAGGAGGATGACTCATCAAAAGACAAAGTCTATATGACTYCTTTCCTTGAATAGTTTCCCAAACTAGTTCAGGAGAATAGTAGTCAGAACAGATTTCTCATGGCCAAAACAGGAGAACCCAATTCACAACAGGTAGCTATCACTAAAATTCTTGAAGATATGTAAAGTTATGATAGAGATAATATGCTTGAATGTTTGGAAACTGTGCTTGATGAGATCTTGGCTTTAAGTACTGCTTATAAAGAGGGTAAAAAGTTGCTAGTGCTAGTTGTGATCACTAACAGGATGTTTATATGCAGTTAAAAGATGAAAAAGCTGAATTAGAGGTAGCACTAGACCAGTGTAAAGTTGAACTTGGAAACAGTTAAGTCAGAACTTCATCAAAAGGATTTTTCCGATGATGAAGGTGGTGGTTTGACTGGTCCTCTGGTTGTTTTAAGTCAAAATCCAGAGGTTCCAATCAACTTTGCTGTAATCAAYGAATGGGCAAAGAATATTAGCAAACCTGACCTATTGCAAGCTTTCAACTTGTTATTAGATGATGCTTAGGAATTGCATAGTTAATTTGTCAAGACCAAAGTTGCACTTATTACTTTTCCCCTACTCATCCTGATCTAGAAATTAGTCAAATGATTGATGAGTATGAAGGACAAATATGTGATCTAGTTTGTGAAATTCATGAGTTGAAGAAGGGTAAGCAGGAGCCCTACCCCGTGCTTCTTGAGGCCATTTGCATTTTGTATGAGTTTTATTGTGTGTTATTGTTACCATCATTCCCGTGTTTGTTTTTGTAGCACATTGCTTGTTCTCTGAGCGTTACCCTTTTTGAATCGAGTCTTCTCGGGTTGTCTCTTTCCCTTGATACCTATTACATCTTGAGTGGGCCATTGGCGTTCACGGGAGAGTTCAGACCCTTCCCAAGCTTAATCCTTGGTATCAGGATGTCTGTGCCGAATCGAAAATTTATTTCACTCAGCCACTAAAACATCTTGTCTAGTGCACCAATATTCATTCCAGTGCAGAGTTGTGAGGTAAACTGATTTTATGTGCTTTTACCAACTTACTTTCACTTTGCCTTGCACTTTTCCACCAAGAGTTTGTGCCCTTTTGCATAAGCCGTAAATCTCGTTGCTTCTCCCCGCTGCTTAGCTCGATAATTTCTCCATATCCCTGACCTCCTCAACTATCGATCAGGTTTTCCCTCTAAGTAGGTGTTTGGCGGCATCTTGCATTGTTTCCTTACTCTGTTCTGTGTCTTTTGCGATCATGTCATTCCTCTATTTCATAATTCTCCACCTGCTCTCTTATTTCCTCGTATCGCATGCGATGTTCCTTTAACTCTACGTGCCCTCATTTTCCTCAAAGCGGTCGATTCGGCTAGGTCCTTAAGTTTGTTGAGTTACCGTTCCGTCGCGCTAACTCGTAGAGCTTTATTAACATCTTCGATTGCGGTAAGCACTTACCCAACAATACTATATCTAAATAAACTCTCGTCTCCGTACTATCATCCACTCTTTAATTCTTTTATATTAATTCTCTATTAATAATTTTTTTTTCTTATTATTTTCATCTTAACTTTTTACTATATCCGTTATTTTAAACTAAGTCTATAAGTTATCCCTGAGGGATGATTTCCGTGCGACCTATGTGGCTCTGATCCATTTCTTTCACGCCCAGATTTTAAACCGTTTATTAGTTGATACCTATGTCTAGACTGCCGAATCTTAATTTATGCGTGCGACATCTGCCCGTTTCTCAGTTGAGAGCAGGCTCAAAATAATTTAAATTTTGAATTAATAAAATAGTCTGTGTAAATAGATAAGTCGTCACATTACAGTCATAGTATCTAAAAGCCTTAACTGAGTTATAGTACAACAGTTATTAAGTGAGTTTACTTTATTGGATGAAAAAGTATCTAACTTGTTCCTCACACCACATTAACGTCCCGGTTGTCCTTTCACAGTACCTAACCAAAAGCACATCGTGTTGAGCGAGGCTCAGTAGAACTTACCCTAACATGTATTCGTTCAATTTTTAGTTGAAAAGGGCATCCTTTACATCGGTAAACCTTTCGATCATTCAACATAAATCGAGATTCTCATCCATCCCAGTATAGGAATATATCTAATTATATTATAAGATTATACATTTCAAAACTATATATATAAGATTATAACATTTTTAACTATTATAAACCATGTACTTCTCATTATCTTTTTATCGTATATTAATATTCAAGGTGCCTCGCGCATCAAAATCTGTAGACGATCTCTACCATAATTCTTAGAACGTGACTTAAGGTGCGTGCACGACCTCTTTAACTCAAAGCGGCCTTATAATCAATTCGCCCTGGGCATATAACACACCCGCCTCGCGAATAAGGTGCATGAGGTGTCACCATAATCGTAACAAATCGCAAGACCGGGCCTTGTGTTGTCTTTTCTTTCTATATGTTTCGTTCTTTTATAGCATGAACTTTATCTTTTATATCTACCTCTGGTCATGGTTCTTAAGACATCATTCTTTCGTTTATAAACCATTTTGAAATCGATTTATATCATGAATCAATTTAATCATTTTTTTCAATATCATAAACCTACTCCCATAATCCAATTAGAATCATATACGAAAAGATTTGTGAACATACGAAATCTCCCATCTACTAATCAATTCCATACTACTCTCTGCTCCGTGGTGCTACATAGATTTACCTCAACTGCGTTAGCATCCACTCCCTTACTTGTTGAATGTTCTTTTCCGCTCCGAAAACGGTTCTTTGGTATAAATTACTATGGAATTTAATATATGATTAATTAAATAACAACCTCACCTTATTATAACCCTTGATTACTCCATTTATAGATACATAATTTCTTCCCTCCCCACCTCCTTATCTAGCTTAAGCCTTGCAATAAAATATACAATACTTTAATTAGTATTAATTATATTATATTGGCATCAACATGATGTAGTGTATTAATATCATAATATATTATTAACAGAAATAGTATATTTAATATATATAATAATAATTAATATATAATAAATATTATATATTATAACTACAACACTGGCACCTGTGTTTTAAAGGCAAACTTTGACTCAAAGGACCAAAAAGGAATAGAGAACGGATCCCCACCCCCCACCCACACGCCGAGCCACTCAGAGAAGAAAGAAGAGAGTGAGTAAGTCGCAGCAGCCGAGGCGCGAGGAGAGAGGCGGAGATGAACCTCCCCATCCCGCCGTCCCGCAACAACAACCACCGCGACAAGTAGCAGCTGCAAGGTAAATGGCACGCGCGGTGTTCCGTGGGGCGGGAGGAGGAGGAGGAGACCTTAACGTCGTTTCTGGCGCGCGGTAGGTGTGGCCAGAGGACAAAGAGCAAGAGAGAAGAGATTAATTTGGACTTTTTTTAAGCTAATTACTAGTTGAATGAGTTAGGTGACTTGGAGTGGCATCAGTGATTAGTTCTCTGGGTTTAGGATAAATTAACAATTAACTTCTTGCGGCAAAATGGGTTGATGATGAGAGCTGTTTCTCTCTCTCTCTGCTTATGTCAGGAAGGAGGAGTAGATATTTTTCTGGTTTACTATTGTTTAAGGAGCTATTTGGTACGTATTGGGGAACTCCTGTGATGGGTGGGTTGAGAGTGATATGACGTTATTGGATGTCTATGAGGAGCTGATGATTTTATTATTTATTCTTTTTCTTTGGGGAAAATATATTTCTTTATTAGATATTATTAGGCTTCACCCGTGACTATAATCAACACGACTTAACAATCTGTAAAAAATAATTTTGTAACTTCGGAGAATATTATTTGAGCTATTTTAAATCGATTTTATAAATAAATTTAAACACGGGTTCAATAGTATACATACACTGTGACATCCACTCGTTGTCACATCAACAGTTCAGTCCTGAGGATTAGCTGTCCATTTACCTCTTGTCACTGGGTAAGTGATTTGGCTGGTAACCCTTATGTGCGATCCACGTACATTAACCATGGGTGGGATAACTTTAGCCATGCCCATTAACACATCAACCCCCGTTGTTCGCTTAGTCGGTTGGCATAAATGGCCCATATTGAAACAGCAGCCTAAGGTGACCCTATGCGTGGTCAATGCCAAATGAAAATACAAATATCGTATGATGGCAATTCGAGCTTTATGTCTCTTAATCCACTTCCCCTAACCGTGATTATCCCAATGAAGTCGCACCATCTAGACGTGGGCGACCCGAAGGGTTAGTTGGGCGCACTACATCGATGTGTAGTGCTAGTGTGGGCTTGAGCACATCGCACCTGAGCTCGTTGGGGGGAGTGTTGTGATAGGGGATCCGCACGTGCTATAGGTTATCACGGACGTCCGAAAGTTGTGCCACAATCGGCCCCACGTTTCCATCCAGTACCAGCTCGATGGCCTTCGGGGACTGTACAGATTGAATCTTGACCCAATCCGCGCATGTTAGGCGCTCTACCTTGGTACTCTTGTAATCCATTCAAACACGATTTATTGGGACGCGAACTTAATCAAACTTTAGCGCACTATCCTAAGAGTTACTACCACAAATGAATTTTATTATGCACAAACAACTCCTGCCTAGAAAATGTGATACTTGATTCATTAGCAAATACAAAGGTGCCTAAGCCGGTTGTCCATGATTAATGCTTTATGTGTTAATAATTTTCCGTCTTTATTAAAAGAAACAAAAATGCAATACAACTATACACATTCTATACACATATACTCATCCTTACTGTCGCTCACAATCCAAAAATTTGTGAAAATATAAATACATGATAGGCTTTATCGTCGCTAAAATCAAAAACATGTTAGTCTTGATGAAGAAAGGCTCAGTTAAGTTGTATACAAATGCAAAGAAGCTTCAGTCCTGACGCAACGTTCAATCACTAGATGACCCCCTCCCGACAAGTTAATGACTCCTAATATTTACAAGAGAGATACGAGTGAGTTTCTACTTTTTATTAGTTGATTGAGACATGATATTACTTAATCAGTTGAAGAAGCGAAATAGGTTTATCGGGTGAGTAACCTCAGGGCTATACTTATGTCTTGAATTTGATATTAAAAGACTTTAGAACTCGTATTTTGTGTTTTTGTGGTGAGGAGCCAGTATGAGTGAGAGAGCAAGAAGGTATGCGAAGCCTCGCAGCGTATGTTCGTGTCCCCGAATGAGCGTAATGGAAGTATTTTATAACGAAAAAACCAACGAGCGTTATATACGCTCAAACGGGCATATATACGCTCAAGGAGCATATTCGCTCGCGGATGTCTTCAATGGAGAAACCATGAGCGCCTGCTTGCTAGTTGTTGGAAGGTGCTCGACAGTATTTTAATTACTCTTGTCTTGTCTTTTGTTATTTGTTGACTTATTTTTCTTTTATTATATATTTATTATCTTATTATATTTATAATATAACATTAGCTATAAATTCTTAGGCAACGATTTTTCATATCACAAGTGTTGCCTATAGTTTCAAGAAGCTCGTTGTTAAATATTACTACAGGTGTGAACCAACAAATTAGCGTCTGGCAATAGTTAAAACAAAGGTTGTTTTAAGAACTTAGCAACGGCTCTCCTCTATCAAAAAGCGATGCAATATTTAAAAAGTGCCTCAGATCTTAGGAAAGGTTAAACAACAGAATTAAGTGTTGCAAAGTTAAGACACATTGCTAAGCCTTAGGCAAGGTTTTGCTTACTACATAAACCGTTTTGATCTAGGACCGACAACAACGCAACGTTTCAAAACGTTGCCTAAACTTACAACGGTTGTTTCTATAATGCGAAAAAGTTGCTAAGGTATTTCTTAAGTAGTGAATGGCCCAAGCTTTCAGGGCCGTCCTGGCCAAAGGCCATCCCACGAATATCGGGATCGTGGTCACCGCCACGAACATAATCAACTAGGACCAAGGCACGATAAAGGAGAGTCTTAGATCACTTTTCAATAAACAGGAATATCATGCG